>CAUYON010011814.1:0-15865 GCA_963573935.1 Arctocebus calabarensis | reverse complement strand
CACGCTGTCTCCCTGTGTCCCCAAAGGGAAGTTTCTGGGCAGATCCCGCCTGGCAGAGATGCCTGAAGTCCTCTCTCCCCAGTCTCACTGTGCCCAGCCGCAAGGAAGCTGTTACTCGTCCGCCATCTTGCTCCGCCCTCGGTTTTTATTTTTTTTAATTGTTTTTATTATTAACTCATAGCTGTGTACATTAGTGCAATCAAGGGGTACAATGTGCTAGTTTCATATATAATCTGAACTATTTTCCTGAAACTGATCAACATAGTCTTCATGGCATTTTCTTAGTTATTGTATGAAGATATTTGTATTCTGCATTTAGTAAGGTTCACCTGTACCCTTCTAAGATGCACCGTAGGTGTGGTCCCACCAATTACCTTCTGATAGACACCTGAATTATATAAACATCTCTCAGAATACATTTACCTGAGAACCATCCATGATTTTCTTTTCAATAATCTAATAGTCATTATGTATGACTGTGTAGGAACATGAATGTCCTTGCTCTGAACTATTACTAGCATTCTGAAAATGATTTTGGATTGATCCTCTTCTTTTTCCCTCTTCTTCTTATCTCCTCTGTCATTAGGGATAAAAATTAAAACTAGATAATTGCTGAATTCTTTACTGTAGCAATTGCAAGACAAAACCAGAGTGGTATTGTTATTCCTATTCAAAAACTACAACTATTTTCAGCTCTAATTATTGAAGTCTTTATTTAGAAAGGCTATGACTTATTTTAGACAGTACATTCTCTTTCATCTTCCCTTCTTTTTTTATCAGAATGAAGCAGAGGGTGACTGAGGCATCCTCTGATGGCTGCTTCCTTGCTGTTGTCATCTCATTTCTCAATGACACATAGGCACCGTGCTCAAATTATTCAGCCCACAGGAACCAACTGTATCAGAATCTGGGTGTAATGTCTACATCTTACTTTCAAAAGCACCACTTTTTCAAAGGCTGACAACTTCCTAATGAATAACGTGGTTAATTCTGGAACCAAAAGAAGTCTGGGGCAGACATGGAATTTCTGTGGTCAGTCTCTCTGGTAACCCAATGGATGCCCTTTCTGATAATATTGAAAGATATTTTTAACTATTGGCTCTCTGAGGGGAAAACAATCTTATTTATAGCATTTGCTAATTTCCATGATCTAAATACTACCATCATGACTGATTTCAAAATGCCAACATGATGTCACAATGAACATGAGATTAGAAAGATATTAGCAATAGGTCACCATTATGATTCTACAATACAAATATAAGAAAATGATAAGTTTTGAGTACTTACTACCTTTGTTTCTAATATGACTGTTTTAATTGTGAGTTTATATAATTCAATATTAATGATGAAAGTTTTTAAACATTGGCTCACAGCATTCATATAAAGTTAATCATTGATTCTTACAAGCTGGTCCAAACCAACTCACATATTCTGGGCCTTCACCTCTCTTGACATGCCTGTTCCTTTTCAACATTCAGTGGTTGAGTGTGGGAGGGGAGAATATAAGGAAATAAATATTTTTTGGACATTAATGTGCTCAAAGCACTGTGATTAGTATTTTATATACCGTAGCAAAAATAGAATACTACTTTTTGTGCATTTGCTACTGGCCAGGTCCAACACTAGATATTTCATATATTTTACTTCCTTTTATATCTAAAACAAATCTATGAAGTAAGCACTAATTTTTTTTTTTTAATGGATGAGGAACTTAAGACTCACAAAGAAAAAAAATAACTTCCCTAAGGCAATACCATCTATAAGTGAGGAAATCAGGACTAATACTCAGGTGCAACATATGTGACATTTTTATACTATTATTTTTCACACAGTAACTTTGTAAGGAAAATTTCACTATTAATTCCTGCACAAGATGAAAACTGAGATTGAAGGACATTAAGGAACATTTTCAAGAGCACATGGATTATAGATGCAAAAGACTTTCTGCTTTCAAAGTCTATCTCCTGTCTACTCCAATATGTTCTCTATCCCAACCTCAACATGCCCTTTTTGTTAAGCAAGAAATTTAATGAGTTATATTTAAGTTTTGGATTTAAGATGTTATCTTCTCAGTGAAAGCATTTGTAGTCAAAAGAAGAGAGTAAATTTTCAAGACAAAGTAACAGATCCGTTACCATAAAATGCCAAGCAACAACTATGAACTAGGAGAAGTCATATTCTTGATATCTTGGGCCTCCTGACATTTTTCAGCAATATTATTTATTCTACTCACTGAAGAAAGAGGCCCCTACTCAATATTTACAACAAAGAATTGAACCCATTGCTTGCTTATGCAAGAGAGTGTGTATTTGATGTCTTAGCCTTTCTGAGCAAAAAAGATGATAGATCTTATATCAGAATGGCTTCATTCTATCCTACAGAAGACTGGCCTCGATGTTCTGGGAAGATGACTGGTACTAGCCCCAAATTCCTGCCCTTATAATAAGTAATTCAAGAGGAAGGAATATTTTTTCTACTTCCATAAGTAAGGAACTCAATAGCAAGTCTTCTTGATTGCTTGCTTTAAATAGCATGTGCCTTGCTGAGCCAATTCCAGAGTCTAGATAATAAAATATTATAAAAGGTCATTTCCCCCACTGAGTGCTAGAGTTTGAGAAGCTGGTCACTGGGAGTGGTCAGGGAGAGTCAAATAGCATGATATTAAAACAAACAAAAAAGCTAATGGGAAGGGTTTCTGATAGCTCAAAACAATAACTACAAGAGTTCACCATAATAAATAGCATACATTTAATTACTTTTGCATATTTGGTGCATGGTAGTCTGATTATTAGTCAAGCAGGACCTCTTGTTTGATACTGACAAAGTTTTTACCATAGAAAAAAATGCAAGTATTAGAACCAATTATGTGCTATGAAGACCACCCTATCCTTATATATTTCTTCCTAGAATTCCATGACATGAAGTCACAAAGGGTGGGCACCTTTGCAGAAGCCCCTTCCTAATGTCCACTAGTTACCTGACAGCAATGCTTTACTACTATGGGTCCACAGGTAGAAGAAAGAATTCTGGATGTGAGGGATGGGCTCTAGCTTCTGGATTGGAAGGCTTAAAATATTTTGTGTACTTTCCATAAGTTCCACAAGATTCACTAAATAGAGATTAACAGATTAAATTGGACACTTAGGATGAAACAACACTTTATTATTAAAAGATCCATCAATGTCAAAGAGTGAGAAATTTACATTTATCACAAAGGTAAGACATCAAATATAGTATGCACCTTATTGATGTCAAAATGAACCAAAAACATGTAAACCCATTCCCTTCCAACAATTAGCAGTGTTTGGTATGATACCATCTTTCTCACAGTAACTACAATAGTTTCCTTCCATAGTAACCAGCTTTCCAATAAAGTATGCAGAGTATGGAAGACAAAACTAGGAAGGAAAGCATCAGACAATAAAATAGTCTTCTTGAGTGAATAGGCTGAATTTTTGTCATCAGAGTGTATTAGCTCTCCATTTTGCAGATGTCTCAGGGAATAAGATGGTAGAAATAGTATGATTTGCATTTATGTCAGAAAGCCTAAAATAGTGTATTTTTATATTATAGTAAAATACATGATATTTTAAAAATATAAATGTAAGTAGAAAAGTTGAAATACTTTATACAGTAATATTAGTCCTCTATTTCTGTCTGTTCCATTGTTATCCTCCCCTCACCTGTGGCTTCCAAAATTTTTATTTTGACTGTGTACCTACACTCTCGGCTCGAGAAGACTATTGTATTGTGTTTATGACTCTCGCAGTTTATTTTACTGACCCAGTCTAAGGGAGGACTCTCAGGAGGTGTAGGACATTACCAAATGATCAGTAGGTGTCCTCAGTTCTGTCTGTGTATACTGGCTCCATCTCTGAAAGTCCACCTGGAGGGATTGAGAAGTATTCCCAGATTGATAAAGTATTTCCTCCTTCCTTGGGTATAGAAGTTTCTTGGGGTAGGATTAAGGGTAGGGCAATGCCAAAAAAGGGAGTGCCTGTCCTTATCCTTTTTCCCAGGTGAGGGAATTTCTGTAGACTGCACCAAAGCAGGGCACCCTTGTTCCTAGAAGAGCTGGAGATCCTATCTACCTAACAAAATCACTTTTAAAAAAAAATGCCTATAGTGGTAGTGCCTTATTAGTAGTGCCTTTTACCTGTAACAAAATCCTGACAAATACAGTATTGTGCATCAAAAAGGGCCATATGCAATTAAAGATCTTCTAAGAGAAAAATCTAAGGTTGATTTATTTGTCTATTTGAGTTTGAAGGCAGAGAGGTCTATTATCGATTATAGGATACTAGTAGCCTTCCATCTTAGTCTGCTGAGGCTACTATGACAAATATCATAGATTGGATAGCTTAACAAACAAACATTTTATTTCTGCTGGTGCTGGAGGCTGGAGAGTCTAAGATCAAGGTGCCAACAGATTCAGTGTCTGGTCACCTTCTTGCTATATCCTCACAAAGCAGAGAGACAGAGATCATTCATTACCAAAATACATGGATCAAAGGAATAAAATCTAAGAAATTGGAAGGAAGACCTGTCCCTGCTATATTTAAAGACCTACTGACAAAATTTTTGCATCATTCTGGTTTTTTTGCTGTGTTGTTTGAAATGTCTCAATATTCAAAAGACCAGGGCAGGCAACAATAGTTGCATTGAATTCAAGGTTGAAATAACCACCTGGCAATTTTAAGCTCCTTATGTCACCAAAAAAAGGGGGGCATAAAAGTCAATTATTTTGTTGGCTGGACTGAGTGGTTCCTATTGTTACAGGGAGATGGTGTTGCTGCTAAACAACACAAGGTCTTCTGAGGCATTTCTAGTACTGCCATATGCGGAGGTCAAAGGTGATGGAAAACTACAGCAATCTCACACAGCAGAATCAGTGAAGGCTGAGACACCTTCCAAATGAAGGCTTCAGTGACCTCACTAGTGATACACTAGGAAGGTAAAACCACATCTCAGATGAAGGGAATATGGTGTAGATAATGATGAAGGAGATTTTTTTAAATGTCATCTTCCTCATTGTTGTAGAAATAAATACAATTACAATACCAGCTACTCATATTTATGCATGCATTAGTGTATGTAATGCCAGTGTTTCCTTCTTCCTTTACCTTTCTATTTCATATAGGTTTCTTGCAGGTAGCTAACTTTATAATTTACCCATAAGTTACAGGATATCAGGAGGATAGTACCTGAAATAGGGAAAGAACCAGCATTTCCTGGTATAATGACTGAAGGGGAGGGCTGACTTCTTTTAAAGCAAGGGCAGCTTCATCTTGTTTCATACAATATAGTCATCTCACCATTTCCAGTGGTTCCACATCCATTGGTTCAACCAGCTGGATAATAATGGTTTACATAGCCCTAGGTATTATACATAATCTGGAGATGATTTAGAATATAAGGGAAGAGGTGCAACATTATACACAAATGCTATGCTGCTTCATGTAAGGGAGTTCAGAGTCTGAGAAATTTTATATTCTCAGAGGTTGTGGAAATAATCTTCCTTAAATACTGAGGGATGACTTTAGCTGCCTGTAAACAATATATGCAGGAGTGTACTTGTTGTTATCTTTTTTGTCTGGAAGGTTAAGGAAGGATATATAGATACACTTGTACTAAACATACTATTAGTCACCTGCTAATATACTCTCCTATAATTCAGAACTTTAAAAGTTAAATCTTTATTTCCCAGACTCTCTTGCAGCTATACTACAGGACACAATTTAGGCTTTATTAATTATTTGCTCTTTCAAGATATTTGAAAGCGGAAATAAGAGAAAGGCTATGCTTTTGAAGTTTCTATTTTAGAGGCTTTGACTTTTTCAAAGACAATGTTAGTTAAATTCCCACTGTCCAGAAATGAGCTTCATGGGTATTAGAGATGATAGCCTCTTTTTTCCCATTGTAGACCCTAAAGTTATCACTTGACTCTAGAGACAACACTTATGGCAGTAGCATCTTGGAGCCTGAGCCACAGCTATAGCAGTATTTCCAAACTTAAAAGTTCCCTGGTTAGCTTCTTAATTTTGTTGAGGCAGTTCCATTCTCAGAACTATAACTTAAAGCCAGCTCATTCTCAGTCCTTCCAATGCTTTTATAAGCAACTAATTTCATATATGAACTTTCTTTCTACCTAAAATTCTACAGTTAAACTCTAACTAAACTCCTAAATGACCTAAAAATTGCTAATAATAATAGTAATAATTAATAACTTAATTTATGAACAATTAGAATTAGTCTTAATTTTTCCTTTTAACAAATGAGATAGATTCTGTAGGTTTGTGCTTAAGTTGAATTTGTTATGTAATTTGGAACAGGTACATTTACCTATCACCTATAATAGTCTCCATTCATAAGAGCAAGATATACATAAGTCAGATGTTTGTAATTCAGGGACTGCCTATTCTTTAACCAAAGAGAATAAATCATATATTATAGTAGGTACATGCTCATAGCTACCACACATTGTTAAACTGGGTAAGGTGTCACTATAAAGGGATTGTCTGTGTTCTATAATACCTGCATCTAGGTTCTCAGAAAAGCTCTTTAGGTAATACCAGATAATTAGGGAGAGGATAATATCCAGTAAAATATAACTCTCAGATAGAAAAATCATAGGGCTAAATCCTCTAAGTCCAAAACCAACACATATAAACATAAGAGTGTACATACAGTCAAACACACACAAACACACAGAGGGTAGCTAAAGATTCTCTTCTTTATCCCAGAAAAAGAAACTTTGTCAACTTCTCTACTCAGGTAACTAAAACTCAATACAAGCTCATTTCTTGAAAACTTCCCAAATAAAAGTTGAAACTGTGTCAAAAAGGGTGAAACTGTAGATGATATATCCCATTTCCATGAAAGAAATTTTTGTGGAATTAAAATGGCACAAGGACTTTGAGAATCAGAGTATCTCCATAATTATTAGGTATACCATATGTTTTTGTCTTCACCAACAAAATCCTGGATACATTAGCCAAACTCAAATCTGAAATTAGGTGAGATTCTAAAATCTCATTTTGGGTGCTTACCACTCCTTTGAGAAAGATGCTTGTACACCTGTGTGGAAAGTGTGAAAGGGAGAGGTGGGCCTCTTGTAGATGGGTTTGATGAGCTGGTATTTCTTGTTCCTTCCCTGTCTCTCTGACACTGAACTAGACTTCCTTGACTTACAATAATTACAAGGGATCCATCATTTTGGTGCCAACTTTGAAGATTTCTTTTCCATGCAATAAAATTTTGCATGCTTAATGGATGCCAAAGTGTTCTCTGGATTTTTTTTTAGAGAGTTAGAGTAAACAAAATGAAAATACTCAGGAAAAAATTAATTTAAAAATACCTAATGAATAGATTAGGACATGGCAGCACTGATGAGATTTTTCTGGTGCTCTTGAGAGTACTTTTCGTGCTGAGGAAAGAACATTTACTCTAGCTTAAAACATAAATATTTAGCTTATTAAAGTTTTAGATTTAAAAATCTAGTCATTTCTTAAGCTTTTAACCTTTGCCTCAAAATGTTAGTCTGTGTCTAGCAAATTTTAAAAAATCACTTGGTTGAAAGTGTACCATTTCAATAATTAGTTCAAAATTCTAAAACTACATTTTGTATTTCATTTCCACTTCAAGTGCTTCTCTTTTCTAAAAATAAATAAAATCCCATTGAATATTACATTATATTTACAAATCTAGCCAACTTAAAAATATTGCAAAACTTAATATGTTTCACATGTTTCAAAACATTACCATAAAATAAGAAAGATTTCCTGTTAAAACTTGTGATCAAAGTCTTATTAATAATTCAATGTTGGATTTTAATTCGAATTTACAAGGTTATCACTCTAATGGGCAAAACTTCTGTTTAAAACTATTTTAAAGTTATTAAAACTCCAAATATTATTTCTTTCTAATATAAAAATATTTACAATGTGATTTACATTATCTTAAATTCTTTGATATTTAGTCTTAAATCTTTGTGAGATTGAAGGATACTTCCATGGAAGATGATTATCATCCAAGTTGACCAGAATTACTTTGCTCAAAAGTTAAAACCAGTGACTAAGATCTTGGGGACATCCAGGGTAATTCTTCTCTTTAATTATGTAATGTTAAGAATTGTATTCTCAGCACACTTGAGCATATTACCAACCAGAGAGTTCATTTGCAACACTTCCTGAAATCTTGTTGACAACCCTGAACAACTTAAATAGTTACTATGCAAGAATCCCATAATTTCCAGGTGGACTGATGTGGTTGGTGCATGGCCCACTTCCCTGTTTTCAAGAAGTTAAATACATTGTTTATAATCAACTCAAACATCAATCCAGGCTTACTACATACATTTCTTTGGGACATAGGTATATAAATGTCTAACAATGAGGATTCTTGAACTTGATGGTTTTTTAATTTTCATAAACGAGTTTCCTTAGTCTCTCATAGGTAGTGTTCTCCAGCAACACAAACCTTTTCTGATATATTTCTGACCCTCTTCCTTGCCTTTTGAACAAGTCATGCTTCCCCTTAGTGACATAATTTATGTGTATAAAAAGGAGGAACCAGGCGGGGCCTGTGGCTCAAAGGAGTAGAGTGCCGGCCCCATACGCTGGAGGTGGCGGGTTCAAACCCAGCCCCAGCCAAAAACTGCAAACTAAAAAAAAAAAAGGAGGAACCTCTATTGTCACCAACCTCACAGTCTTGATAGAATTAATGAGTAACATTCCAGACAATTCCTATCAAGTAAATTCCAATCCAAGAATCACATGCTGTGAGCTAAGCGAATAAGAGGCTCAAGTCTAATGCAAACAGCAATGGACAGTGTCTGTGAGTGAACTTGGAAAAGTCCTTTAACTTTTCTGGCTTCTTTTTACCTGGAGAGCACCTTCCTTCACAGGAACTGGAAAAGATCAGAAGATAGAACACATACATGTGCACAGACCTGCAGTATGTGAAGGGCTGTACTAAAATGTGCTCTGGATTAAACAAAATGATAAATTTCTACATTTTGCACCAAAGCACCTAGCTCCTGACTTCCCACTTCTGGTTGATCCCAGAGCTTTGAATGGGTCTGGCAAAATGTACACAGGCCTCTAGATTATGATACCAGAAAGATAATTCCCACTCTAAAGTGCTTTACTGGTCTGTTCTTCTCAATTCGCCATGTCTCCAAAAGCTTAAAATAAAAAGAGAATTCTAATGCACTCATCACTGGACCTATGGTTCCTATTTTTCTGCCCTGGAATAAAAAGACTGATGCAGTTTTACAGCTCATAAGTGAAAGTTGTGAACAAGCACTTCAGCTAACATCCTGTCTTTCCCAAAGCAGGTTATTTATCCTTGTTTTCTACTCTGATCCCTTGTCTAAGTCAGGGTTTCAGAGAATGGATCACAAGAAAATGAGAAATACTAATTAAAATTTAATGTAAAGCCAATGGGATCTAGCGGCAATCTTTAAAAAGATTGCCTTGGATAAGATAAGGATATGTAAGAACAAACATAACAAACGCTAATGATGGGAGATTGTTAAAGCAAATTTGAAAGATCTATATAGAATTAAGGAAGTCAATGAGCAAGAATTTAGGGATCTTGACAGTATCACTTGGGTACATCATAAGAACGCAAGTACAGCATCTGTAACTTCATGAAATGATACTCTGGTTGGTTTGAGTGTCTTGGATCATGGCATCGCTTGATATTGCAGTTGCAAATCACCTTCCCTGGAACAAAATGACACCACAATTAAACACCTGATCGCTCAATTAAATCCTGGAGTCGTAGATTATCTTGTCTTTCTCCATATGTTGGTGTGGTAAACAAGCTTCACAGCCTGAATTGAGTTTAAAGGGAAAGGGGAATAGAATTCCTCAATTTTGATTTCAGCCTTATTATTCATGTTCATGAGAACGAACTCATTTTTTTACTAAAATATGGGGAAAAAATAAGCTGGGTTCCTAAAAATGATAATTTTTCAAATTCACTAACTAAAACTAAGAGACAACTCAGAACTTCAGAATATGAGCATGTAAGTATCTCAGAAGGTTTACAGGACTCGTGTCATTAATGTTTCATCATTGTTGCAGAAAATCCAGGGTTGAAATGTGACACAAACTGACTGCGAATCTCAGTGTTGTTTTAAAATACAGAAATAGGAATGGTCCATTATTTGTCAATTTAAGTATTATTTAGGAATTAGTAACTTTTTTGTCCATTTGGGGGTCTTAAAACTTATACATACATGTAGAAAACTGATTAATAGCACAAAAGGGGAGAGTACAAACAATTGAAGGATTAGAAGTCAGGGCCTCTAAGTAAATATTTAAGGAATTGTGGTTATTTAACTTGGACACACAAAAAAACTGTCTTCATTTACTTGAATGAAGAAGAATGACTAGCGGGTTCCATTTCCTTCAAGCCTGCTGAAGGGGAAGTAAGGAAGAAAAAAATGTTAGTTGTAAGAATTATCTATGCATAAATGTTCTTAAACACCAGCTAAGATTGCTACAGGAAGGGATGGGTTGGCTTCACCAAGGACCTTTACGTTCAGGAAGGAAACCATCTCTCAGGGAGTTTATCATATAAAGACAGGCCACGTTTTTCCTGAAAACTTTTCCAACTGTATCTATCCTTGAGAAATATATTTCTCTTTTGTAGGAAAATGCTCTGTATCATGTTTCTCCCACTCCTTAACAGAACCCCCGTGAAGTAACTTTATGTTCAAGTAATTTGTGTGACACAGTGTGATTAACATTTCATTAGTCACTAAATTGTCTTAATATTCTCCTCTCTCAGGGATGAATTAGTCCTAGGAATGAGTCAGAATCAAACTGTTCTTCTTGGAAGGATATTCAATAAATGTAATAATTCATTTCTAATGCATATAGTGAAGCTTTGATTTGCATTTCTAGAATGTAGTTGCTATAAGGAAACTATCCTGTCGCTTGAATAAAGCTTACTGAGGTCATTATTTTCAAAGGACATGAAAGTAAGTTCAAGAGAAGAAAGGTTGGCAGCATAATTCTAGCTGTCATTAAGGCCACAACCTGTTCTTTGGGATTCTGAATACCAGGTTGGCATGACAGTGCACTCCACCCACTCTTGTCATACCAGCCTCCATGTCAATGTTGAACATATGGTCTTTCCCTGGAAGCTGCCTGCTCCATCTCCAAAGCTTCCCTGTATCTCCAAAGAACATAATGTTCTCAGAGAAGAAAGAAAGTCATTTTTGAGTTTTAGTATCCCAAGTCATTTGGGCCATGTTATAGGCTTAACATCAGAACCATTTTTAAAATAACTCAGAACCAACATTTTGTCAGCAGGTGTCTATTTTCATGGACTAGGTACCCAGAATATCTGTCTCTACAATATGCCACTGAGTCCAAGGATCATGTATAATTAGGTGATCAAGAATCAGGAATGATGGTCAGAATTATTTTAGAATCATTATAGTGAGGGGTGAGTGTGTGTGTGTGTGTACAGACACTAAGAATAAAAGAAATTATAAAAAAGTTGTGGGGCTGGCATGGTATAGCGCCAACAGCAACTTTGAATGAGGGCTCATTTAGTAAGTGAGAGATAATGATTTGTCTTTAAGCATTTGGGGAACAAAGGTCAACTCTTCACTTCTTGGGGAGATTACTGGCAGGGATAGATGCACATTGTAGTTATAGAGAATTAAGGACAACAAGCTTTGTTCAGCATTTACTGGGGATGGAGGAGAGAAAATAGGAGAAAGAGATGGTTAGGAGAGCCAGCAAAGAGAAATTATTTTGAGTGCAGTAAGATGTGCTGTCAGTCAACTGATACTTCAATCCTTGACTCCCATTAGAGAGCTGACTGTTACGAACTAAAAAAAGCTAATGCACAGAAAAAGAGGTAAAAACAAAGAGCAAGTAAGAAACTGTCATAACCTCAGTCAAGTGATTGGTGGAGAGAAGCTGAAGAGCCTTGCCTTAGTGTGCCAGAAACAACTAGTATGGGTTTAAGGTCAAAACTCAAAAATGCAGTATAACATGATGGCCTTGATGAGTTAGGCATGGCTTATAGAGCACATGTATCACACTCGTAAAGGCTTTAAGTCACACTCCTATTTCTCTGTAAAGAGAAATAATTACTTGACTTGTTATGAAAAAATTCAAATGTATGCACATTTGAAAAATTACGTGTGCACAAACTTCCTTATGCTAATAATGAAGCTTCAAAATTCCCCACCATATCCCAATTTTTTATTTCCATTATTCCCATCTACCAACTCACCTTGGATTTTGAAACAAATCCTAGCTATCTTATTTCATCCATAAACATTTCAGTATCTCCGAAAAGATGGGGATTCTTTTTAAAAACTTCAAATATATATTAACACATTACACTTAAAATAATAAAAAAAATGAAGAAGAAAATTTTGAAGCAAATGAAATAGAGATTTTAGCAAATTCTTTAGAAAAGATGGAGCCAGACTACGGTGTGTGACTTTTGAAATGACCTCCAAGATCACTGGTTGATTGAGTTTGGGAGTGAGGAAATAAAGAGACCTGGGAAGGAGACTCAGGTGTTTGATATAGGAACACTGTTCTGAGAATGTGTTGACAGTAATGGAATGACTACCTTAATTCAAGGGGAGATTACATCCCTTGGTTTTCTACATGTAAAGAGAAACTAATTTCAATTTTTGCTTTGGTATGAAACTTTTTCTATTGGCCCAGTGAGAAACAGAGATGGAAATATAAGCAGAGACTGCATTGCTGTTACTTATAAAATAATGATAGATCTAATTGGCAATCGTGTCTTTTCACTTATCTATGCAATCTTCTCTTCAAGCCGAATATGAAATGTTTAAGAAAGTGGCCCCATAAGACCACTTAACTGTGTATATGTTATAAGACCTGTCATATCTAGTAAGCTTGCAATTGTATCAGGCAGAATGTAATAAACACCAGACCCACAAAAAGTCAAACCAGATTTATCACTCTGCTCAGGCTGTCATAGCAAAATGCCAGACTAGTGGGCTAAAACATCATAAATGTACTTTCTTACAGTTCTGGGAATGGGAAGTTAAAGGTCAAGGTGCAGACTGAGTTGGTTTCTGAGGTTGGATGAGGCCTCTCTCCTTGGCCTGTGGACTGCAGCCTTACTGATATGTCCTTGCATGGCCTTTTTGCCATGCATGTATATTCTTGGTGTCTCTTTCCCTTCTTGTAAGGACACCAATTCTATTGGATTAGGCCCTACGTTTATGATATTTTAACCTTGTTTACCTCCTCAAAGGCCCTATTTCCGATAGTCCCATTGAGAGTTAGAACTTTAATATATGAATTTGGGGAGCACATAATTCTGTCCATAACACCAGTTCATTCTAAAGCCCTAGAAGAAGTAATTTACCTGTGTATTATCCCTCTAAAATGATGATCACTCACCTGAAACAGAGATACGATGTTTTAATTACTTTTCTTTTGTAGTTTTTGTCTCTATTTATATTTTTAAGTATTTTTATTTGAAGTTTTGAGGTCATACTATGAATTAGTTAGGTTTTCATGCGTTTCATTTATATAATCCAAACATAATGTGCTGTCATGAAACATTATTTAATCATAGTACCTTGTTTAACAACAGTTTTTTTCCTAGTAGGATTCCTAAATTGTTTCCATTTCTTACAGGGGATAGCCCTTAAGTATACATGTCTCACCAAATACTTCTGCTTCTCTTTCCTCACCTACACAACCCAAAGATAGTCGATTCCCGAGTTGGCCAGCAACCTACAAAGAGAGCTAGTATAGAAACATATAGTCTGTCAGTTTCTCTATCTTTATAATGCATATTAGGAAATATTGTAATGTATGAGGTACATTACAAACCTCAAACTCGGAGAGCATTCCATAAGTACTAAAATTTTAAAAGTATAAAACTTTTAACATTTGCGCTAGATTGCTTGTTGTAGCTCAATTTACAATTGCCAAGACATAGAAACAGCCTAAAGGCCCATCAACTCAGGAATTGATTAACAAATTGTGGTACATGCAAACAGATGGTGACTTCACATTTTTTGTAATATCCTGGATGAAGTTGAAAGACATCCTTCTCAGTAAAGTATCAAAAAGCCATTATTCAATGTACTCTTCTAATATGAAGCCAGGAGACAATCTGATGTATGCTCACATAGGAGAAAAACTCATTTCCATTCAAGTTGGGAGAAGGAGTAACAAAGGAGGGGGAGAGGAGGGATGGGGGGTTGTCACTGAATGGGCATGGGCTGGGGGCATTTGGCACACCTTTTGTGTGTGGGATATAACCACGAGAAGAACTCTACCTAACAAAATCAATTTTTCCCCCTGGTTGGTTGTGCCATCACATTAACCTGAAATAAATTTACATGAAAACAAAAATGTTTAAAACTTTTAAAGCTGCACTTACTGGAAAGGAGTAGGAAAATGATAATTATTTTGTAAGTGTTTAAAACTAAGCCTCAAAGAATTGAAGTTAGTTACCCAAAGGCTGTATCTAAAATGCTATCCTGTCTAAAGCAGTCCTGTGTCCAAGTATTTGTCAAAGCCTGGACCATTGGAAGGGCTTCAGAAGATCAGCAGATGGGACCGCTGTAGGCAGCACCCTAATTTAGACAGAGGGTGATCTGAGAAAAAATGATTCTTTTCCTCTGGTTGAGTTTTAGAGTCAGTCAGCAACACTTGACAGATCTGGGTCAGTAACACCAGTGTGGTGGCCATTTAAATTTTCTATGGCTGTGATCACTTTTTATCCCCACTTTTTAACTACTTTTTATAAGAACTTTAATTAGTTCTACTCTCCCAATCCCAATAGCAGGATTGTGTTTCCCTGGAGGCAGACTGATTAAAAGACTACTAGATGGGTGGTGCCTGTGGCTCAAGGGAGTAGGGTGCCAGCTCCATACACTGGAGGTGGTGGTTCAAACCCAGCCCCAGCCAAAAACTGTAACAAAAAAGGCCACTAGGTTTTCTGTGATCCAAGAAAGGACTAAACTAACTTAAACAATTCTAAACAGTTTATTTTTTTTCATGCAATCCCATTTTCAACCCATAACAGAAGCAAACCAATTTTAAACCATTTACTTATGCATGTCTATTTTCTACTATATTCCTATCTTTTAAATCGTTTATAAGTTTTATTGCTTTTATTGCAAAAGGGAATATTTCCCTTATAATAAATTGTTTTTAGGGTTTATTACTCTCTATATTTTTTAAGAAATTGAAGGAAGTGTCTTAAGTCAATTAATCTAATCGAAGTTAAGTGAAGCAAAGACTTTACCAGAACTTAAAGTCCATATCGGCTCTTTCCAACCAGTCCCTGCTATACCTCCTCTGACATATTGAGCCTTCCCCAGGTTCCTAAGAAAATACAACATCTTTAATATTTATTGTAATTTTTCCATTTGACCTCAGTATAATTTTATGAGTTGATAGGTTGTTATTTACATAACTCTTTGAACTTTCTTTAAATGTTCATGATAGGACTGAGGCAAGAGGATTGCTTGAGCTCGAGTTGAAGATTGCTGTGAGCTATGATAGCACAGCGCTCTACTCCAGGGTGATAGCTTAAGACTCAGTCTCAAAAAAAAAAAAAGTTCATGATAGGAAATCAGGAAGACTTATAAACATTATCCTCAAGAAACAGAGTTTCCACTTCATGTGTTTTAAGTATGTTTACAGTTCCCAGGAATTGCAGAAATGCAATACATTTTGCACTTCTTTTTTTTTTTTTTTTTTTTTATTGTTGGGGATTCATTGAGGGTACAAGAAACCATGTTACACTGGTTGCATTTGTTAGGAAAAGACCCTCTTACAATCGTGTTTTGCCCCCAAAAGGTGTGGCACACACCAAGACC
>CAUYON010011810.1:0-27820 GCA_963573935.1 Arctocebus calabarensis | reverse complement strand
GATGAATCATTTCTAGGTGATGTGGGAATGGGGAAGGGACTGCTTAATGGCTATAGAGTTTCCTTTTGGAGTGAGAATGTTCTGGAACTGAATAGCAGTGATGGTTACACAACATTGCTAATGCAGTAAAAACATTGAATTAGACATTTTAAAATGGTGAATTTTACATTTGTGTATTTTACCTCAATAAGTAAGGGACCAAATAAAAGTAGCCAAGATGTCTTTTCATCTTCTATCACTACCACTTATACGTTAGACACATCCAGGTGAGCATTTCTCATTTTATATATTGTCTATTTTTTTTTTTTTGAGACCATCTCACTCTGTCATTGTGAGTAGAGTACCATGGCATCATCATAACTCAAAGCAACCTCAATTTCTTGGGCTCCAGAGATCCTTTTGCCTCAGTCTCCCAAGTAGCTGGGACTACAGACAACTACCTCATTTTTCTATTTTTAGTAGAGACAGGGTCTCACTCTTATTCAAGCTGGTCTTGAACTCCTGAGCCCAAGCAGTCCACCCACTTGAGCCTCCCAGAAGCATTTCTCATTTTAAAAGTACTATTTTTCATTCCGCAAGGGAAAGTAAGATCTTGATGTGTATTTCCCTCTGCAGCCTTACCTATCTATCTGTCATCTTAACTGTCATCTATCATTCATCTATCATCTATCTATCATCTATCATCGTGTATCATCTACCTACCTACCGACCTATCTTTCGGCTATCTGTGTTTGTTGAATGACTAGGCAATTTGCTCCTCTCGGAGCTGTAGTTTTATAAATATTCTCTATAATTTTCAATTCATATGAAGAATATTTATCTTTTCCCTATAATTTTCATGTAAATTATTTTCTGCACTTGAATCTTGAATTTAATCTTTATCATCTACATTTGAATATTCATTTTAACCTTAAACACACTTCACCAGCTTCTGTCTTAGGAATATATTTTTATAAAATTCCCTAGAGTTCTATAGTGTGAAAAGATAAGATATAAAAATAATTCCTGAAGGCACACTGTATTGCTTGTCTCTCCATATTTTCTCAAACACCTTCTTATAAAATCTGTAGATCAGTCTTCATTTTGAGTATCATGGCTGAGTAATTCAATAATCACTAACTTGCACATAGGAATCAATTGGGGATTATCAAAAATTCAAAAATACACATGTGGCTCAATTTGATTTGAAGAGAAAGTGTTTTAGATTTATATTAATTCTTGTATCACTTTTGACGATATTCCAAAGAATAAAAGATCTTCATGATGAAGGAGAAAAGTAGTCTCCACTCTTTAAAAGCTAATTCTTAATATTTTATTTTGACTTTTTTCATGACAGTCTTACTCTGTCACAGTGGGTAGAGTGCAGTGGCATCAATCTAGTTTACAGCAACCTCAAACTCCTGGGCTCAAGTGATCCTCCTGACTCAGCCTCCTGAGTAGCTGAGATTATAGGTGCCTGCCACCACGCCTGCCTAGATTTCTATTTTTAGTACAGATGAGGTGTGGATTTTACTCAGGCTGGTCTCAAATTCCTGAGCTAAAGGGATCCTCCTGCCTTGGCCTCTCAGAATTGGGATTACATGCCTGGCTGTAATTCCTCATATTTTAGAGCTATAAAACTTTTCATTATAAAATGAGATACAAGCATAGTAAAGCATCAGAAACTATGGAATATTGTAAAACAAAAATTATCAGCCCCATTTAGCTCTCCACAAACCATGGAATTCATTTCTGGGATAACTATCATTCTGTACATTTTCAACTCAAATATAACATATCAGTGTAAACTCATTATCTATTATTAAATAAACTGATTTTTTTTTTTTAGTTGCATATATAGATTGCCAGGATAGTTTTGGAAGACTTTTTCCAGAAAAGAGGAAAAGACCCTCAAAATTCACAATAAAAATTATTTAGCAAAGGAGAAAACAGACAGAGAAAGAGAGTATTACCCTTTTAATAAAAAGATTCAATCCTTCTTCATCTTGATTTTGGTCTTTAATGCTATGTTGTCTTGAAGAATTCCTATGTACAAGTCATTATTTTATCTTTTCCCTAGCTTTTGTTTAGTTAAATTTCCATTTATCAAAGTCACAAAAATCACTCTCTTCTCTGAAGGAAACCATGATCATAGAGTGATATCCACTTAGGAATAATCCCTACATAATCCTCAAATAAGTGAACATTTTCTTCCCTAACAGACTCACAATTGTGGAGGTGCTTTCTGAATCAGCTGGCACTGGCATGGTGGCACCAGAGGGCCACATGGTAGTTATTTTTAATTGTCGTTCTTAGATTACTTTTTATTCTATTTTATTTTTTATTTCAAATTGATATGAGGGTACAAATGTTTAAGTTACCTTGTTTTCATTTCTAAGGTAAAGTTCATGTTGTAGTTGAGCCCTTCACCCAGAGGGTGTGCTGAGCACCCTCACACTCTGCACATCAGGTGAGATCCCTCCCACCAGGGGCATGCTGAGCACCCTCTCACTGCACATCAGGTGAGATCCTGCCCACCAGGGGGTGTGCTGAGCACCCTTACACTGTGCACATCAGGTGAGATCCCGCCCTCCAGGGGGCGTGCTGAGCACCCTCACACTGTGCACATCAGGTGAGATCCCACCCATCACGGGGCGTGCTGAGCACCCTCACACTGTGCACATCAGGTGAGAGCCCACCAGCCACCCTCCCTCCTCTTCCTCCTCTTGCTCCTCTGCCTTCCCCCTCACCAGACTACACTTGTGTTTTGCTTTCATGTTGGGTGTACAGTTGTTAATATATTGGTTTCATATTAGTATTGAATACATTGGATACTTTTTTCCCTCTTTTTTTTTTTTTTTTTGTAGAGACAGAATCTCACTTTATCACCCTCAGTAGACTGCCATGGCGTCACACAGCTCACAGCAACCTCCAACTCCTGGGCTTAGGCGATTCTCTTGCCTCAGCCTCCCCCAGTTGCTGGGACTACAGGTGCCTGCCACAACGCCCGGCTATTTTTCTGGTTTTGCAGTTTGGCCAAGGCCCGGTTTGAACCTGCCACCTTCAGCATATGGGGCCAGCGCCCTACTTGATGAGCCACAGGAGCCGCCCATTCTTATGAGACTTTACTAAGAAGAACGTGTTTCAACTCTGTCAATATAAACACAGAAGATATAAAGTCTCCAGCATTTCTCATGGGTAAATAGTTCTCCCTAGTCTACTCATACCACAGTTTGTTAATCCATTCATGGATTGATGGGCATTTGTTTTAATATCCAGTTCATACATGTAGTCTTTCAAAGACTATCATAAGCTTGTCATGTATGAACTGGAGACTAAATTTTGACAATATTATTTTTATAATCTAACTATTTGTTGTTTGCTAGACATTGCAAACAAGATGCAGGTCCTTGCTCTGAAGGAGCATGGATTCTAGGAATTTTTGTGACTTACTTGCTACAAAATGGAAGACACAACATCCCTTCTGTAAATTAGCATGCATGGGTTTGGAAATAAAATCTGCTATCTTTCTCCCTTTTAAGAACTAAATAGGAAACCAGCTGCCTCCTGGACCCTGTGTGTTACTGAGTGGAGATTTTTGCATCCCTTGCTGTGTCCTCCTAGCAGAGGACAGTGGGATGTTCTCATTATCTTGTGTTTATTTTTATGCCTCAGGAGGTTCATACTGCTACAACTCAGGAACAATCTCAGACAAATATATATATTTTTGTTTTTGTATGTCTGAAGAAGATTTCTCAATATTCTTATTAGCACCCTTAAAAAAATAATCATCTTAAGATTTAATTTGCTATTGACTCCCTAGTGGATCAATTCATACCCTCTGCCAGACACTTCTAAATCACATTCCACATTTATGCTATGCTTTATAGTCAGAAAGAGATTTTGCCTATATTTTGCACATATAATCATCTGCTTGGAAAATTGCTGAAACCAACAGATTTGATTGAGCCTAGCCAAACTTTAGATCATTCTGTCCTGACATCTCAAAAGTTGTTATTCGGTTTCTTAAAATTGTGGCCAAGGAATAAAGCAAAATGCCTCTGTTTTCTTATGTCATTTCTTTTTAAAAAGGAAATGGAGTAAGCAAGGGAAAATATTACTTACTAAGCTCTATGCTTTTATGTCTCAGCTCTGTGCTGATTATTTTCAAATAAGTAATAGATATATTAATCCATGCAGTCGCTCTTAGAAGTGATCCTGGTTATATTCATGAACAAAGGTTCAGGGATGTCAAATGTGTTACCTCAGGCCACTCTGGGAGGCGAGGGAGGCCATGATGCTTGGGCCTTCATTCTGCAAGGACCCAGTTTGCCTTCCATTACCTGGTGGTACTTTTCATTTCTCCATTCTTTTTCTTTGGTAGGAAATGGAAGATTAAAGAAAGCTCGGTGGCTCACTCCTATTATACCAGCACTGTGGGAGGCCGAGGTAGGAGAATTGCTTGAGCTCAGGAGTTTGAGACCAGCCTGAGCAAGAGTGAGACCCCGTTTCTACTCAAAATAGAAAAACTAGCTGGGCGTGGTGGTAGGTGCCTGTAGTCCTAGCGACGGGAGGCTGAGGTAGGCGGATAGTTTGAGCCCAGGAGTTTGAGGTTGCTGTGTGAGCTAGGCTGAGGCAGTGGCACTCTACCCAGGGCAACAAAGTGAGACTCTGCTTCAAAAAAAAAGGAAATGGGAGATTATATAATACATTCACAATTCTATATTAGGCTTTTAATCTCCATTTTATCCTATTATTGGCTAATCTCTCAAACATGTGTCATCTGCAGACTCATATTTTGACCATTCTGTCAATGGTTTGTTGTCCAGTCCAGCAGGGAGTTACCTTTCTTCTTTGTTCCCATGAGAATGCCTTCCTAATTCTCATGGATAACTTCTCATTACATGTCTTTGCCCTTAAAAAAAAAAAGGCCTAATAGATCAATTTACTCCATCTCTAAAAGTGTGAATAATAGGTTGTTGCATTCTTTGCTAAGAAAGAAGTAGACATAACATTGAGAATTCAGCACATATAATGAGCATTCATTGGGATCTTATCCTTGCTGAAAACACTGAGGAACTATGTGTCTTCCCCACCTGCAGCACGAATGATATTTGTGTGCCCCATCCACTTCTGCCCTTATTACTTTGCCACTACACATTGCTTCATAAGACAATGTTTTCTTTACCCACAGAGTTGTCCTGTATGTTTATCATCTCACTTTACTTTGAGAGGCCAGTATCTTCTCAAAGATGCCATTGATTTTGCCCATTCTTTTGTTGCCTATCATCCAGGGTATTTTTCAGTACACAAGAGCAGTGCACAACTGTTAGTCATTGCATGTGTAATTGGTGTGCTTCTACTGTGTACAGATGTTCCATACGTTTATACAACCAGCTCTTAAATTATTTCCCACATTGCACATTCTTCCGCCTATTAGATATCTCTGCTTTTATGGCCCAGTGACAATGCTAGTTGATGTGTCTCTGTGTTTTCTCCTCTGCTGGCTCCACATCCTGTCCTGACAAATGCAGTGAATGGTTCCACCATGTCTTAGCTTCACAAGCCAAACGCTGTCAATTATTTGGGATTCTTCTCTCTTTCTCAGAATATGAAATTAAGCACATTACTTTATGGAATATCATTTTTAAGGTCTTTAGAAATTGCCATATGTTCTGCTTCCCCATTGCTATAACCATAGCTTGAGTCTCATCATTTCTTGACTGTAACATGTCACTGCTGTCCCAGTGTTCACCATTTTTACCATCTCTCCATCCCTTCAGAGTACTCCCAGAACATTCTTCCCAAAAGGTAAACATGAGCATATTCATCCATGCATAGGATCCATCAATAGCTTTTACAGAGTGTCGCCACGTTGCCCTTGTTAAAGTGCTGTAGTGTCACAGCTAACAGCAACCTCAAACTCTTGGGCTTAAGTGATTCTTTTGCCTCAGCCTCCCGAATACCTGGGACCACAATGCCCAGCTATCTTTGGTTGCAGTTGTCATAGTTGTTTAGCAGGCCTGGGCTGGGCTTGAACCTGCCAGCTTGGGTGTATGTGGCTGGCACCCTACTAACTGAGCTACAGGTGCCGAGCCCCATCAATAGCTTTTATTACCTTGTGCTATGCACCTTGCAATGTAACTCTATGCTCTGTTCTTTATTATTATTATTATTATTATTATTATTATTATTATTATTACAGGATTTTTTTTTTTGGCCAGGGCTGGGTTTGAACCCACCATCTCTGGCATATGGGGCTGGCACCCTACTCCTTTGAGCCACAGGCACCACCCTATTATTATTAGTTTTTAGACAGAGTCTCACTCTGTTTCCCTTGGTAGAGTACCACAGTGTGTTCATAGTCCAAACAGCCTCAAACTCTTGAGCTCAGGTGATCCTTCTGCCTCAGCCTCCCAAGTAGCTGGGACTACAGGTGCCCGCTATATAATGCCCAGGTAGTTTTTCTAATTTTAGTAGAGACGGGATCTCACTCTTGGTCATGCTGGTCTTAAACTCCTGAGCTCAGGTGATCTGTTCCCACCTTGGCCCCCACAGAATGCAGGGATTACAGGCGCGAGCCACCACATCCAGCCAACCTTTACTTTTCAATACACTAATCCTTATTTCTTAAACCAAGGTCTCTTGTTATTGCTGTTGTTATTGTTGTCACTTTAGCCAGTTGGTGCAGCCAACCAGGCAGATCCCCAAGCATCTGGTCCTGCGTTTTTATTAACCACAGCACACTTGGTGCTTTGGTGGGAATCAACAGTGAGTGAGATAATGGATTATAATTAAAACAAGTCATTGAACTATCTGCTTATTGAGAAATAGTTGTTTAGTAGCACTTTTAATAGCATGGTTTGAAAAATGTGAATTGATAGAGGGAATCATAGATCCTTCTAGGTGGAGTAGTCAGTGTAAGCAGAACACTGAGGAGAGAACACACTTCTCCCTTTGGAAGGCTGGATTTACCTGGCACGACTTCCGTGCCTGTTGGGGCACAGTTGCTAAGTGAGCAGCAGGCACAGAGCACCTCAAAACTGGTGATGACACTTGATTTGGAAGGCAGGAGGTGATCAAATTGCACACCGTAGGTTTTTGCAAAGTATGTATTACGTAGGTTTCTGCAAAGTATGAATTTTAGTTGAATCATACCCTAAAAATGGAAGTCGAATTTTTTAGATATATATTCTGAAAATTTTATGCACAGTGTGTTGGAAAGCAAAGGAGCAGAATTTAGAAGACTGTTAAGGAGGCCATTAGTTTAAAGTGAAGAAGCAAAGAGTTTGCTATAATACAATGAAAAACTTAGATTCAAATGACAAAGAGTAAGATTTCTCATTTAATGATGGAAATGAATGAGGTAGTTTAGGAAGGTGGAAACAAATTGTCTCTGAGTATGTGAATTCAGTTAAAACTATTGAGTAGTTAGATTTCTTTTTTATATGACAGATACATTTTTGTCACTAAAAACATAATTATCTCCGATCCATTTCACTTTGATATTTTTATTTGAAATCAAGCTAATAATATACCTATTATACATATTAATGTGTTTTCAGTATATATATGAATTTTGATAACTTGATTATGTTAGTACCTATAATTGTGTTTTAATTTGTTTCGACTAACTTTCTAATAATGAATATAAAACACCACTGGATGTTATTTTTTTAAACATATATAGATATATATTCTGTGTTAAGATGAACCCTTTTTTCTGGTTAAATATAACTGAAGAGGCTGGGCATGGTGGCTGACACCTATAACCCCAGCTCTCTCATAGGCTGAAGCTAGAGGATTGTTTGAGCTCAGGAGTTGTAGAACAGCTTAAGCAAAAGTGAGACTCCATCTCTACTAAAAATAGAAAAACTAGCCCGGTGTGGTGGTGCATGCCTGTAATACCCCAGCTACTCGGGAGGCTGAGGCAAGAGGATCACTTGACCCCAGGAGTTGAAGGTTGCTGTGAGCTGCGTGATGCCAGGGCACTCTACCCAGTGTGACAGAGTGAGACTCTATCCCAAAAACAAAACAAAGAAAACTCCCCACAAACCGAAGGATGATGAGCATACAAAATCAAATGTTAAAGATGTTGAAAATCCCTAGGATTGGTTCATGTCACCTAAGGAAACGTTGCAGATCTAACTCTGGAAATGAATTCATTTCTGTGAGTTTTATCTCTGGCATCCTATAAGTGCTTTAGTTCCTGGGAATGCTAATGGCATTGATTACGTGACACTTTCTAAAACCAGGGAATATTCTGTCTCCAGTTGTTGGCACATCGTCAAATGCGGTGCTCTCGTTCTAACCGTGGAACTGATAGGATCCCTGCCCATCGCACCCTGTACACGGAAACTTAAGGCAGCTCCAGGAAGTCAGCTGTCTCCATTTCTCACCGTCCAGACTATGTCTCAAATCCCGCTAACTAACAGGAAGATGTTCCAGAACACAGTTTGTAGAAAAGAAAGCAGTCTTTGCCCTTTAGCATTTACTTTCATTGTAGGAGAGGTAAGCAAGTGGAAGATGAAAATAATGGGCATCTTCATTCCTGATAATGTGCAGAAGTGTATGTTCTCAGCCCTCCAGGGCTTGAAACCAACCTTTGCGCTCTGAGGAAACCTACTTTCTCATAGGATCTTGCTTTGTCCCAGTCTTTCCTTCTTGGAGCAGTCTTTATTACAGCACAAAGGACACTCACCATGCTCTGCATGAGGCTGAGCATCCAAGTGTGACTTAATTTTTTTTCTTCTGGATTAATATAAGGGTATGTACAATTAGGTGACATTATTTGCTTTTGTAAGGTAAAGTCCAAGGTATAGTTGAGCCCTTCACCCAGGACATGTGCCATATACCCTGTGCCATATGTCCCTTAGATGGGAGCTTACTGAACCCCATTCCCTTTACTGAATTTATTTGTGGTTTTTCTCTCATGTTGGCCTGTAGCTTTTCACCTACTAGTTTCAAATTAGTATTGAGCATAACCCCACTGAGAACGGCCCACATGACAAAGTCTCAATGCTGCAGATGCTGGCATGGGTGTGGAGAAAGAGTACACTTTTGCAGTGTTTGTAGGACTGCAAACTAATACAGCCTCTTTGGAAAGAAGTATGGAGAATCCTCAAAGAGCTAAAAGTAGATCTTCCATTTTATCCCACAACCCTTTTACCTAATATTTATCCAGAAAAAAAAAAATTATGTACTAGAATGTTTGTGACAGTTCATTTCACAATCGCAAATTTATGGAAACAACCCAAGTGACCATCAACTTGGGAATGGATTAATAAACTGTGGTCTATGTACACCATGGAGTACCATTCAGCCATAAAGAGATGGAGACATTACATCTTTTGTGTTAACCTGGATGGAGTTGGAGAACAACTTCCTAAGTAAAGTATCTCAAGAATGGAAAAGCAAGTGTGCTTGTTTTGAAAGAAAAGTAAACAGTGATCAGCAAACTCAGGAGATGGAGAGGGTGGCAGGGATGAAGGCAAGTGGATGTGCTCCTCTCGTCAGGGAGCTAGTGAGTGTGTCATCTGGGTAACAGAAAGGCTACAAAAGATACTAAAGAATTTCACAAAGGGCTAAGAGTTTATAATATTTGATTTTTTAAAAATTTCAGATTAATATGAGGGTACAAATGATTAGGTTACAATGTTTACCTTTGTTAAGTAAGGTTACTGTTTTAGTTGTGTACCACACCCAGGAGGTGTGCCATGTACCCTCACATTGTGCCCCTTAGGTGGGAACTCATCAACCGCCTCCTCCCCCCTTCTCCTTCCCTCATTTCCCCTCTCTCAACTTGAATTGAATAGTTTTTCTCCTGTGTGGACATGTATTAGATCCTCTACTGGCTTCATATTAGTGTTGAGTACATTGGATACTTGCTTTTCCATTCTTGGGATACTTTATTAAGAAGATTGTGCTTCAACTCCATCCAGATTAATATAAAAGATGTAAAGTCTCCATCTTCTTTTAAGGCTGAATAGTATCCATGGTGTACATACACCACAGTTTATTAATCCATGGGTTGAAGGGTACTTGGATTGTTTCCACATCTTGGCAATTGTAAATTGAACTTCAATGAACAATCTAGTGCAAATGTCCTTAGGAAAAATGATTATTTTTCTTCTGGGTAGATGCCTTGTAATGGAATTGTAGGATCAAATGGGAGGTCTAATTTGAGTTCTCTCAGGATTCTTCTTACTTCCTTTCAAAAAAGGTTGTATTAGTTTGCAGTCCCACCGGCAGTGTAAAGATGTTGTCTTCTCTCCACATCCACGCCAGCATCTGCAACTTTGAGACTTTTTAATGCAAGCTATTCTCACTGGGGTTAGTGATATCTCAGGGTGGTTTTGATTTGCATTTCTCTGATGATTAGGGAGGATGAGTTTTTTTCCATAAGTTTGTTGGCCATTTGTCTTTTATCTTCAGGGAAGGTTCTAATATTTGACTTTTAAACCGTTGCTCTGGTCTGGTTAGAAGGCAACAGCCCAAGGAAGAGATGACAAGAGAGGAAACCATCTTCCTAAACAAGAAATGACTGATATAGATCACAATGGAGAGGGAGTCAAGAGCAGGTTAGAAAGTTCTACTAGCAGGTAGAACAGACTGAGCGTGGTATGTGCCTCACATTGGTTCCTTTAGTGTTGCTTAAAATGCTACCTTTTTGGCTTATTTTAGAAGCCCTTCATATTTCGCTACTATTTGTGTGAAAAATGAACATGAAATAAGCTCTTCCAAAACTAAAAGAGGTAAAGTCAATTACAATGTCATTAAAATCAAATAAAAATCTTTTCTAATCTAAAAGCTGTTTCTCTCTCCAAATAAATAAATACATGAGACAAAATTTATTCACCTCTGATATATTTCCAGAGATCAAAATACATCACTATTGAGGTATGTTAAATTGGTTTTTCTTTCCACCAAAAGGTATTCATGGGAGAAGAAATTGTGAGAAAACAGAAGAAAAGAGATTTTTCTCTACTGAAAAGGTTCACTTGTTGGTTTTTAATTCTAGGTCTCATAAAGGAATTCCTTTTGATGGTTGTAAGTGGTGATGTTATTTAACTTTTATCCATAATTTGCAAGTAATACTGATTCTTCTAAAAAATTGAAATAGATGCAAAATATTATCCAAAATGTGTAGAGGCAAAGAATATCTTAAAACTTAACTTATCTTAATTTATCCCCAAGTTAATTCACTTTTATCAGATAGGTACTGATTTATTTTTTGAGACAGAGTTTCACTTCGTTGCCCTTGGTAGAGTGCCATGTGTCATAACTCACAGCAACATCAAACTCATAGGCTCAAGTGATCCTCTTGCCTCCGCCTCCCAAATAGCTGAGACTATAGGTGCCTGCCACCACAGCAGGCTAATAGCTAGTAATTTTAATGTATTTTCTTTTCTTTTTTCTTTTTCTTTTTTTTTTTTTTTTGAGACAGAGCCTCAAACTGTCACCCTGGACAGAGTGCTATGGCATCACAGCTCACAGCAACCTCCAATTCCTGGGCTCAAGCGAGTCTCATGCCTCCGCCTCCCAAGTAGCTGGGACTATAGGCGCCCGCCACAACACCCCGGCCATTTTTTGGTTGTAGCCGTCATTGTTGTTTGGCGGGCCCGGGGGCTGGATTTGAACCCGCCAGCTCAGGTGTACGTGGCTGGCGCCTTAGCCCGTTGAGCCACAGGCGCCGAGCCTTTAATATATTTTCTACTTTGCATTCTGTACTCATTTTGAATTTGAGTGTGTAATTATATCAGGTGGGACAAATTTGGATGATTTGATAACCTAAATTTATAATTGTTCCTTCCTATCTCCTTAATATTTATGCAAGTTAACTGAAAAAAATGTTGCCTTAGAAAGAGTATTTTCTAAATATTTGTCTCAGGAAACTATTGGCTAACTAATATTTCCTATTTTTAAGTCATTTTTTGAAGTTCTTTTTAATGTTTTCTGTTTTCTGGCAAATTTTTATGTAATTTGCAGATTTTTCTGAGGAATAATCAGTAACAAAACTCTTATTTTTTCTGATAGTAAAATACAAATAATGTGATAATTTCTAAAAGTTCAATCTTCACATATAGAGCTGAATTAACATGCTCCAAAGAAGATCTCAGGAAAAGATTTTATGCCTTAACACACCTCAGTGTGTTAAGCCAAATCACTCAGACCTCCAATGATTAATCAAAGTGTTTTTGAAATGTCCTTTTGTTTTCCAACCTTAAGAATTAGAAGTGCAACAGTACGGGGTTATTTGCTAAATAAAAATGTGACTGGTGGTGTTGGATGTGGTAATCCCAGTACTTGAAGAGGTCAAAGTGGGAGGATCACTAAGGTTAGGAGTTCCAGATCAGCCTGGGCAACACAGCTGACACCATCTCTAAAAATAAATTAGCAAGTGTGCTTCTCTCTACAGTCCCACTTACCTGGGAGGCTGAGGCAGTAGAATTGCTTGAGCCCAAGAGTTTGAGGCTGCAGTGAACCATAACCCTGCCACTGCACTCCAGCCTGAGCAGCAAAGCAAGAACTTACCTCTGAAAATGGAAACACACACACAGATGCAACTCATAAATGGGATTAATTAGGAAAAAAATTTCTGTATGTTTCAAAATAACTCAGCCATTCTACCAATCTTTATACTTCATATGTAGAGAATTTCCTCAATGTATATCATGAGGAGCTCTCAATAACACTTGATCCTTGATTATTATTTGTTTTATTGGAAATTACCAACAATCAGCTACAAGCATTAGTGATTTGGAGGCCTAGAAGAAAACATTTGTTTCTAGAAATACACCATCATTTTTATTTTGCTTTTAGTGGAAAATATGTCAGATTTTCTTACCTGAGACCTTGTGGAGGAAACTTTCATCCATAGATACTAGACAAAATACATCTAATTTATTATTATTTATAATCAAAAGTATATTTCTTTGGCAAAAATACATGTCACATATGACTACTCAGTGACATACATGAAATTGTGCAAAAAGAATGAGGTGAATGGAATAACAAATATACCAATTTTTAAATTCAGTTGAAGAACTTAGAATAATTAGGAACTTACGCTGTCAAACAAAAATGAAAATAAAATATCTTCTATTCAACACCTCGTCAACTGCAACTGTAGTTTCTTCAATGCTTGCTTTACACTTATGTCAAATGCTCTGTAGTTTCTTAGAACAAGATATAACCACCTCCACAAATTATGTCAGTTTTATAGTTAAATGTGGTTGTTTTTTTTTTTTTTTTTTCATTAAAGCAAAGACTATTAGTCTTCAAAAATAAGCTGTGGATTTTTAAAATTAAGGTTTAAAAATCAATCTGATATCCACTCCACCTGTAATTTCATTATATCTCAAACCAATAGCAGATGGTGTGTGGGGAGGGTGGGGTGTAGCATTGCATCTGAAATGAAAATTCATAGCTCGGCGCCTGTGGCTCAACAGGCTAAGGCACCAGCCAAGTACACCTGAGCTGGCGGGCTTGAATTCAGCCCAGGCCCGCCAAATGACAATGACGGCTGCAACCAAAAAATGGCCGGGTGTTGTGGCCGGCACCTGCAGTCCCAGCTACTTGGGAGGCAGAGGCAAGAGACTCACTTGAGCCCAGGAATTGGAGGTTTTGTGAGCTGTGATGCCACAGCACTCTATCCAGGGTGACAGCTTGAGGCTCTGTCTCAAAAAAAAAAAAGAAAGAAAGAAAATTCATGGGATTTCTTCAGCTTCTTCAGCTTCATCAAGTTATCTGTGCGTTAAGTTACACATCATAC
Organism: Arctocebus calabarensis; assembly: GCA_963573935.1. Taxonomy (NCBI): domain Eukaryota; kingdom Metazoa; phylum Chordata; class Mammalia; order Primates; family Lorisidae; genus Arctocebus; species Arctocebus calabarensis. Next base: position 14,067 of record CAUYON010011810.1, on the reverse strand, counting down.
ACTATTCCCTTTGTCACTGAGAATTACATTTTCAAAACCTGTCTTTGCATTTGTTGGAGCATTTTTTTTATCAAAGGTTACTTGTGTAGTATAGAAAAAAAATTGTTTTTGAGACAGAGTCTCACTATGTCACCCTTGATAGAGTGCCATATTGTCACAGCTCACAGCAACCTCAAACTCTTGGGCTTAAGCAATTCTCTTGCCTCAGCCTCTGGAGTAGCTGGGACTACAGGCGCCTGCAACAATACCAGGCTGGTTTTTTAATTTTTTTTTAATTTTTTTTTTTATTGTTGTTGTTGTTGTTTGGCAGGCCCTGACCAGGTTTGAACCCACCAGCCCTGATGAATGTGGCCAGTACTCTAACCACTGAGCTATGGGTATCAAGCTAAAAAAAAAATTTGTTTAATTCTCAGACTGTCGGATGTTCAATCTCCAAGTCCCTCTATTTTCCCCATTTATTCTGGTCCCTGCTTTGTCCCTGTTTTCTTACCTAGCATACTGAGAGATTCTATGAAGTATACAAAAGGACAGAGTCTTTTGGTTGTTGATCTAATGTCTTTATGTAGTCTGGATAGTACCAAGAAGAGATACTAAGAATATTTTCTCAATCTCACCAACGAAAGCAAGATGATAGAACTGGCCCCAAAGACACATGGGCATTTTCAGAAGAGTCCTCTGAGGTTGGCCATAATGAGCTCTGTACAAAATAGCTTTATTTTGAAGCTAGGTGGCCAAGAAGTGGTTTAGGTGTAGAGAATACCTAATGAAAGCACATGTAGTGAGAGTAAGATGGAGTCAGTCTAGCCAGGGCCAACATGACACAGCTGGTTTGGTTAGTTAGGTCCTGAGTGACCTTTACCTCCTGTCTCCCATTCTTGTTCTTTAAATTTAGCTACCATCCTAAAAATATCTATCTTAAATAATTTAAATAGACTGATTTAGAAAATTAACTTTTAAATTAAAATGTCATAATAAATCACTAAATTATGCTAATTATTTAAAATAAGGGTTAGTATGGTCTTTAAACTTTAGTGTATACAACTATAATTTCAAAAATCAAAAAACAGAATAGTCTTTAAAAAGCTACTCTCATTGTTCTTCAAAATCACTGGCCTTCTTACAAATAAAATTTAGTAAACTTATCCCCATTTCTACATATTAACAGACAATAACAGGTGGCCAGATTCTCTTCATTTGGTAACACTTACACTAGGTTCTATAGATGGTGGGTGCTCTGATAAGTCCTGTCATTGATACTGTCAGCATGGGGTTATTTAAAAATCAGAAAGATGATTTCAGGGCATTTGGATTCATGAATTGCTCTCTCCTTTTTAAACAGGAGTGGAGGCTTGGCACCTGTAGCTCAGCAGCTAGGGCACTGACCATATACACAGGGGCTGGCAGGTTCGAACTTGGCCCAGGCCTGCCAAACAACAATGACAACTACAACAAAAAAATAGCTGGGAAATGTGGCAGTTGTCTGTAGTCCCAGCTGCTTTGGAGGCCGAGACAAGAGAATTGCTTAAGCCTAAGAGTTTGAGGTTGCTGTGAGCTGTGATCCCATAGCGCTCTACTGAAGACAACATAGTGAGACTTTGTGGAAATGCAAAGTTTGTCTTCTGTCATCTATTCATGGGAGGTCAGTGCCATCAACTCATGTATTTGCTCTCCGTTTATTATTTTTTAAAATTGTCTTTAAACAAGGTTGTCCTCTATTACCACTACTGTTTGACATAGAGCTGGAAGTTCTAGTCAGTACAATCATGCAAGAGAAGGAAATAAAGGGCTTCCAAATGGGGTCAGAGGAGATCAAACTCTTGCTTTTTGATGACAATATGATCTTATACTTAGAGAACCCCAAAGACTCAGCCACAAGACTCCTAGAAGACATCACAAAATGCAGCAATGTCTCAGGATATAAAATCAATCTCCACAATAGCCTTTGTATGTGCCCAAAACAGCCAAGATGAGAAACTAATAAAGGTCATAATTCCTTTCATAGTAGCTTGGAAAAAAACATGAATTACCTAGGAATATACCTAACAAAAGAGGTGAAGGACCTCTATAAAGAATATTATGAATCCCTAAGAAAAGAAATAGTAGAAGAAATTAACAACTGGAAAAATATAGCATGCTCATGGCTGAGAAGAATCAACATTGTCAAAATGTCTATACTACCCAAAGCAATCTACAGATTCAATGCCATTTCCATTGAAATACCAATATCATACTTTTAAGATTTGGAAAAAATAATTCTTTGTTTTGTTTGGACCCAGAAGAAACACTGTATAGCCAAGGCAATTCTTAGTAATAAAAACAAAGCCAGGGGTATCATCCTACCAGACTTTCAACTATACTATAAGGCCATAGTGATCAAAACAGCATGGTATTGGTGCGAAAATAGAGACATTGACATTTGGATCCAAATAGAAAACCATGAGATAAAACTAACTTCTTACAGCCACCTGATCTTTGATAAACCAAACAAGAGCATAGACTGAAGGAAAAAAATCCCTATTCCATAAAGAGAACTGGATAACCACATGTAAAAGACTAAAAATGGACCTGTCAATTACAAAAATTGACTCAAGATAGATAAAAGATTTAAACCTAAGGCATGAAACAATAAAAATCCTCGAAGAAAGTGTGGGGAAAGCACTTGATAATATCAGCCTGGGGAAAGATTTTATGAAGAAGACTTCGTGGCAATTGCAACAACAACAAAAATAAACAAATGGGACTTAATTAAGTTAAAAAGCTTTTGTACAGCTAAGGAGATAACAACCAGGGCATACAGACAACCTTCAGGATGGGAAAAGATATTTGCATATTGCAGATCAGACAAAAGCTTAATAACTAGGATCTATCAGGAACTCAAATCAATGAATGAAAAAAAGACCCAACAATCCAATTTAGCACTGGGCGAAAGAATCGTCTCTAAAGAAGGCAGACGAATGGCTAACAAACATAAGAAAAAATACTTATTGTCCTTAATTATCAGAAAAATGCAAATCAAAACTACCCTGCAATATCACCTAAGCCCAATGGGAATAACACATATCACAAACTCAAAGCTGTAGATGCTGACATGGATGTGTAGAGAAGGGAGCACTTTTATTAGTTTGCTGGGGGGACTGCAAACTAATACAATATTTTTTGGAAGGAAGTATGGAGAATCCTCAAATAACTCAAATTAGACTATAAAATTCTAGTTTAAATTAAAATTAAAATTAAATTAAATTAATTTGTTTTGAGACAGAGTCCTATTCTGTTGCCCATGCTAGAGTGCCAGGCCATCATCGTAGTTCACAGCAATCTCAAACTCCTGAGCTCAAGTGATCCTCACACCTAAGCCTCCCAGAGTGCTGGGATTACAGGAGTGAGCCACTGTGCTGGGTCAGTCTTGTCATTTCTTAAGTGAAAGGAAAATAATGGTAGACATATGTCATCTTTGTGTAATAAACAACAGAGAAGGGTAGGTCTCATTATGAGAGAACATTGGCGCTCCCATGAACCTTTTTTCCTGGAGAATTATCTATAAACAATAATAGGATTTTTAAAATATTGGTATTTGTCATAGTGGAGACAAAGTTAACATATACATTGTAAGTAATATAGTATACATTGTAAGTAATATAATTTCATAAGCTAGTGCCTGTTAACTTGGTCATATTAGAGAACAAAAAGAAAATAGTAATAATTATCAGACCACTATAAATACATTTTTCACTGTCATGAATCAAAAGAAGTTAAATATTCTTTACTCCCATTTCTGTCACTTCCAAGTTTAATCTTAACATAAAAATTATCAGAAAATTGTATAAAAATAACCCTTTCATCAAATTTGTTCAAATATCAAATTTAAATACCTATTGTATATCAATAGTATACCTAGGAAAGTCACAGGAAATATCAACAATTTTTCATGGAGAATATACAACATTGCCTTCCATGATTTAGGTCCAAATAATGTTATTTATGTAGCAATTAGTGTATTTAGTAATTATTTAACTGAGAACTTTTTGAGGAGTTGAGGAAAATATTAGCCTGGTAAGTTGGTATAGCGGCTGTAAGGTTTATAAGCCTAGAAATCCTATATACCCTCATAACCTCACAATGGAGTTTTTAAATTTAATTTTGCTTTTAAAAAACATAGAAAAGAAACACACTAGAAAAGTCTAAGTAACTGCTAGGTATTGAAAAAACTACATTTCATGGGGTCTTTCTTTTTACCTTACCAATGGCTGGGTATGGTCAAATGCAGAAATGATTATCTTGTTTTTTCTTTTTTTCACTGTGAATTACACACCTGAAGATCAGTCAGCTCCATCTTCTGATTCTCTCACTGTGATTCCAGAATAAATTTTTTCCAATGTGATTTGAGTTGACACCACATTGAAACTGATGGATAGATGTTCTGATGGGTGAACTTGACTTTTCCTTCCTGTGTATGACATAAGTGAAGCAACAACAACAACAATAATAACAATAAAAACACAAAAAGGATGTGAACAACAGGGCCTTGGGGTTTTATGCAGCTCTTTGTGTGTCACTGAGGCTGACTCTGTGTGAAATGCTGAATGTACAATGATATATCAAATGGTGTCAACAGCAGGTTAGTAATCACAGGTAAACCCCAACACAATTGTAAACTACCCTACAGTATGGGGGTGTGCTACAAATTGTGATGATCAAATGTTTTAGGTAATACTCTGCCTCTTGGGATATTCCATGGGCATTCTTCTCTTGTGTGTGGAGCAATTCTTATCCTCACTTCACAGCCTTCTGGTGACTGACAGAAACTGCAAATGAGCTTTGTGTGTATTCATAACATTCTGGGGATTAGTAACATGAAATAAAAAGGTTGATGTGAAGTGCGGGATGTCACACGTAGGCTGAGCCCTCGTAAGGATGTGCCCTGTGGTGAGCAGAGAGCAAGAACAGCTAAAAGGCACCTTCTGTTATTACGTGCTCATAGGCTGCTTTGTAAAACCCCCTTATCTCTCCAGCCTCCACATTCTATCTTACGACATAGGATCAAAAGAAGCAAAGGACATTAAGTACTTGGGGTATGGGATGCGTTAGTCCAAACTGCGACAGTGTAAAACAGGCCCTGGCTTGCTCAGATCAAAAGAGAAGCCACAAAAATGGCAGGCTTATGCTTGCCTCAAATAATATAGATGTTTTCTGTACAACATTTAAAAAGATTAATTAGGGATTTTGAACTCATATTTCCCTGGCCTTGAGAGAACAAAGTACGTGTAAATGACTTCTTTGATGAAAGAGAGGGGAAGAGTCAGGGAGAAGAGGGAGAGAGAGAGAGAAGAAAAATGTTGTTCTCTTGATTTAAAAATATATTTTAGCTTGTTAAAACACCAATGCCTGAGAAAAGATACTTGCTTGGAAAATGACATTTCTACTTTGAAATGCTGCCATTCTACCTCCCATTTCCAAATATACATGAGTCGGTTCAGTCTCAACCGCACTTTAGGACCATGGAAAAGAGTTTTCCTCTTAATGAACTGTGACTATTTGTTTATGATCCACTTTGAGCATTCTGCTAATATTTAGGGTAAAACAGCACAATGTGACTATCAGGAGATAATTTGTTTTGTTCTCTATTTCAGATGTCTTTTGAAATATCATTGTTATATAGGAAATATTTCAGAATATAGCTTTAAATTTTGCCTCACACCCCATTTTCGGTAGGGTGCAGCCACAATGAAATAGACATGTTTTAAGATCTGCTTGTTTGAAAAAATAACTTTTTGGATTTGGTATAATATCTATGCTTTAAAAAGGCAGATTGTACTAAAAATCTATCATTATGTTTTTAGTAAGATGGTTGTATCTCTAAATGTTTTAGTGAATTTGAATTTTCTATAAGTGGTTCGTCCCATCTTTTGAAAGAGAATTAGAATTTTTAATTTCTAATTTTTTCTTTCACAAGTTAGAATACATAAATCAGGAGTTGTATAGTTATTTTATCCTTACTACGTTTTAAAGTTATATTTTTATTTTCAGAAATAGCTTGGGATTTCTCAATGGTATTTTAAATATGTTCCAATCCTATTATAATAATTTATGTTTGATCATATAGAAGAGGGTGCTAGTAGGTAATTCCATTTGTACCTATTTATAGTGGAGTTTGAAGAAATCTCCTATTTATACATTTGTGGTGAGAGAGAGAGAGAAAGATGGTTTAGATATTGACCAATGTGTTTTTACATTTTTGCTCTATTTTAACAAACTAAATTCTTTTTCTCAAGATTCATTTTTAAAATTTTATTTCCTCTTTTATTGTTTTCCAACTAACGATATAGTAAAATATGGATTAAGGGGCAGCTCCTGTGGCTCAAGGAGTAGGGCGCCGGCCCCATATACCAGAGGTGGCGGGTTCAAGCCCAGCCCTGGCCAACACTGAAAAAAATATGAATTGAGATAATGTTTTTGATGAGTTAAAGTATGTGTAAGAAATTTATAAATAATTCAGGGTTCTCTGATGAATCCATTTAATTATAAGAATCAAACTTACATTGCATATAAACACTAATTTCATAAAAACTAATCTACAGAATATATGGCATAATAATATAAGCTGTTGCTGGGTTTGCAGTTGTTATTTTTGTTTTAAGAAAATTTCTTGGCTTGGCGCTTGTGGCTCAATGGGCTAAGGCACCAGCCACGTACATCTGAGATGGCGGGTTCGAATCCAGCCCAGGCCCACCAAACAACAATGTCGGCTGCAACCAAAAAATGGCCGGGCGTTGTGGCTGGTGCCTGTAGTCCCAGCTACTTGGGAGGCGGAGGCAGGAGACTCGCTTGAGCCCAGGAATTGGAGGTTGCTGTGAGCTGTGATGCCACAGCACTCTATCCAGTGTGACCGCTTGAGGCTCTGTCTCAAAAAAAAAAAAAAAGGAAGAAAAGAAAATTTCTTGGCCATAAAGATAAAAAAAATTTTTTTGTTTAAATGCCTTGGTCATGTGGTTTAAACATTATAACACTAGTTTGGGATATCTGTTCTAGAATTCAGATTGCTATATCCAATTGGTGCACTTTTACAAAACTTTATATGCTGTTTCAAGTTATAAAACAACTTCACATGCCATATTGCTTCACTATATAACATGTAACACTTATTTAACAACACAGAATGCGTTATTTACACTGGGAATTCTTGGCAATTATAGAAGCTCTGTCACTACAGCCACAAGATTTTTTAAAATTTGTATAGTTCATAGTTCACTATATTAATCAAGAATAAAACATGCAGGCTAAATTGTGTAATTCTCATAAATTTGAGATCTTTCTAATATAAAGCACTTTTTCCTAGAGGATCCATTTTATCAACAAATTCTGTCTTCTTTCTAGGTATCTTGAAAAAGACTCTTAAGTAATGCCAAATTATCTTTTATTTTATTACTCCTTTATATATACATGTGCAGAAATGACATTTACTACCAGCACTACTATACTATGTTATAAAATTTAAAGTAAAGCAAACACTTTAGCAATCTGTGCTTTTTCTCACCAATAGTGACCGGATTATGCAGAAAAATACCTAATTAAGAAATTAAGCCTCTCTGAGGAAATAATAGGCTTTAGAATTTGTAATGGTTAAGGGAATTCTACCTCACCATCAATGAACACCAGCTTTCCACTAGATATTTTAATATTGAAAATAAGATCTTTCGTGGACAGTGAAGGGGATTCTTTGTTAAGGAAAAGACATTGAAACTGCCAGGAGGAGGGAGGCTGGCATGGGGAGAGCATAAGAAGACCCATCAAAAGTCAAGGCAGAATACAAAGCATTGTTCTGTAGGATTTGACAGGGGACCAAGTCACTAGTATGTGGGGAGTGTAAATGTAAAGGGACGTTGGTGGAGCGGGTCACTCCTGAAATCCCAGCACTCTGGGAGGCTGAGGCAGGAGGGTCCCTTGAGCTCAGGAGTTCAAGACCAACTTGAGCAAGAGCAAGACACCTTCTGTACTGAAGATAGAAAAACTAGCCGGACATTGTGGAGGACAACTGTAGTCCCAGCTGCTCGGGAGGCTGCAGCAGGAGGATGGCTTGAGCCCAGGAGTTTGAGATTGCTGTGAGCTGTGATGACATACAAGGCACTCTATCCAGGGGACAGGGTGAGACTGTCTCAAAAAAGAAAGAAAGAGAGAGAAAAAAGGAATAATCTTAAACAGGAACAGTTTATGTTTAAAATAATTCCTCCAGCTGTTGAGTTGGTGATGACTGAGATAAGGCAAAAAAGAGACATGGCCAGGCAAGCGACCTTTCTCCAAGAAACACACATCCCAGGCAGTACATGACCGTGGAGGAATATCTAGAGATGATTTTCAAAACCTTGGAGAATTTTATCAAATGCCATTAAATGCCTTGTGATAATATATTTAAGAAAAATACTGTCCCCCTTTCTTGATTTAGTTTACTTCAGGGGCAAATGACTTTTACTCTTACTGTGATGCCTTCAGCTTTCCCTATTTGAAATTAAGTCCATTAAGTCCAAGGTCTTCTTTGGACTCTTTCTCTGCTGTTTCTGGCATGTAGGCATATGTTTTATTTTATATTTTATTTTATTATTAATCTTTTTGGAGACAGAGTCTCACTCTGTCACCCTAAGTAGAGTGCCATTGTGTCATCATAGCTTCCAGTAACTTCAAACTCCTGGGTTCAAGGGACCCTCGTGCCTTCCTTTTTCTATTCTAAATAGAGATAGTCTCTCTGTAGTTCAGGCTGATCTTGAACTTGTGGGCTTAGCTGATCCACCCACTTCAGCCTCCCACAGTGCTAGGATTACAGATGTGAGCCACTTCAGGTGTGTGTTTTAATTTTGAGTTTGGTGAAGAATCATATTGATAATCTTCAGTATTGTGTAATTATCCAAATGGAAGTCCAGGAATGAGTATATTCAGTAGAAGTAAAAGTTTCACGAGTTACCTAGTTGTATGGCATTGTATGTTGTGTGTAACTCAACATTCTACCTTTGCAGATTGAAGATAATAGCATGTTGCAGGAAAACAACATGCTATTATCCCCCAGCCAACTTGCATAAACACTTTTTATTAGTTACTCAGAAGAAAAAAAGCTTATTTTTTTGAGTTAAAGGAGCAAAATCAAGGAAAAATAGTTTTCTAACTTATCATGTGGCTGCTGCTATACATGTGGCCCCAATTTTCTACTTTGGGACCAAGAATGAGAAAGAAGGATAATCATTCATTATTCATTATGATCATTCATTATCCATATTTGTCATTCTTGGTCCCAGGGTAGAAAATTGTCATGATTCTGATATTTGTCTGCAGGTGAACATAGTGGAGAAGTTTTGAGGCTAAGGACTTCTTTTAGTCTTAGTTGATTGTTGGGATACATTTTCCAGTTAATTCATTTGTTCAGCAGCACCTGCTATTCGTCTCATATTATCTCAGGAATTGGGCACACAGAAAGGAACATAACACAAATTGTTGATCTCAGAGCTTTTATATTTTGGTGAAGAGATTCAATAAACAAAGTCAATACACAGGATAAATAATATGTTGGATGGTGCCACTAAGTGTCATGAAGAAAGAAAGCAATTCTTGGAGTGGAAAGCTCAATTTTATACTGGATCAGCTTGTGACAGATTAATGATTGCAACAAACTCTATGACCCCTCCCATCCAAGGTTGGAGTCAACTTCTTCACCCCCAAGTCCCACTGCTAAATCTGGGCTGCCAATAGAAGAAGGCATCATTATGCTCTGCCATTTCTGACTATGTTTTCAAGAGATTTGGCAACTTCTGCTTTCTCCAGAAGCTTTTCCTCTCATGGGAGCCATCTGCTCTATCTCAGCTGTCTGTGGAAGAGCTTGGCTAGCCATTTGGAGTGACCACATGAAGCAAAATATTGCTAGAACATCCTCAGTGTCTCCAGGGTACTAGCTGAGGGGCCACACATACAAGGAAGCAATCATCTAGGACATTAGCTCAATAAAGCCTTCAGGTGGCCACAGGTCTTTCACGTTCTGGATGCACCTCTGTGACAGATTCTAAGTGAAAATTATGTGGCGGAGTTCATGAAAATGTGAGAAATTGCAATAGATTATTGTTTTCAGTTAGAATATTTTGTGGACAGCACATTAGTCAGCAATGGGTAACTCATAAAACACAAGCAATCACATAAACAAATGAATAAATGAATGAGCTGTATCTTGAGCAGAGGCCTGAAGATTATGAAAGAGGAAGCATGCAGATATACACAGTACAGGATTTATGTTAATTAGCCTATTTGTTACCGGAGAAGATGGAGATTTAGCTAGATCTCCAGACATAGTGTGAACAAGAGAAGTTTAGTCTACTAAAACCCCACAGGTGTACAGAATTAAGGCCATTCTGTTGTTCCACCTTCTTTTCTTCCAGGGATTATTTTACATTACATAGGAACATGTCTCCACCTGCTTCTCCCTTCCCCCTAGGGGCTTATTTATCACAGTCAGAAGAGTACGGTTCCAATCATCATTGAAGCAATTAACTTTTCTGCCCTAGGGAAAACAAGCTTAATTAATCAAAACATTCATTCTTGCTGAGTCACGTTGACCAGTACAAACTGTTCTATAATCAGTGAAACATTTCTAAAAAGAAAACCTATCTGAATGTCTGAATGTTAAGTATTAATATTAATAAACACTATTTAAAAATTTTTTTTGTAAAGACAGGATGTCACTCTTGCTCAGGCTGGTCTCAGACTCCTGGCATTAAGCAATCCTCCCACTTTGGCCTCCTGAAGAGCTAAGATTGCAGGTGTGAGGTACTGTGCCTGGCTGTCATAAAAACATTTTTTAAAAGACAATGTCATCATTATTTTGAAAATTTCCTGATATACAAAGTGTATGGCTTCACAAAGTGTGTGGTTTCTATTGTCAGTAATAACGATTTGAGAAATTACCTGTGTGTAATTATAGCTCCCTCACAGGAGCTGTTGAGACCCTGTCTGTTTATAAGAGCTTTAGCTGATTCTGATGTACAGATTCAGCAGCAGATGGAACCTATGTAGCATCATATATGATCATGTTAAATGTTAAAGATGCTTTAAAACGAGCTCATAAACAAGGATATATGTGTAATACAGGGATTGAGAAGGAATTACTCTGATAAATTTGGAACAAATCACTAAACCAAATATAAGGTCTATATCTAATGATATAAATAAATATCTTCTGGATAGTTCTAATGCATAAGAAACAGTGCCAAGATTTCAATGCATTGACATAGAGTTTGAAACCATAAGCTTTACTGCCTAATGTCCTTTAAGATGTGAGAAGAAGTGAGGGAATGAAGGAGTGAAGGAAACAAGGAAGGAGGGAGGGGAAAAAAAGAGAAGGAACGAAGAGAAGGAAAGAAGGAAGAAGAGAGAGAAAAAGGAGGAAGTCAGAAAGAAAGGAAACTACAGAAGAAATTAAAATCTTCATGGTAGACAAAAGAAAAAATGTACAAATGATGAATAAGTTTAAATTATTATAAAAGAAAGTTATATACAACTTCAAGAAAAAATTTAAATGTTTTTTAATTGAGACAGAGTCTCACTTTGTCGCCCTCAATAGAGTGCTGTCACATCACAGCTCACAGCAACCTCAAACTCTTGAGCTCAAGCGATTCTCTTGCCTCAGCCTCCTGAGTAGTTGGGACTACAGGTACTGCCACAACACCAGCTGTTTTTTTGTTTTAGCAAGCCCTGGCCGGGTTTGAACCCACCAGCCCCAGTGCATGCGGCTAGCACCCTAACCACTTAGCTACAGGAACCCAGCCAAAAATTTTTTAAATCTTACATTAAGTTTACAAATGTCTATCAACATTGACTTTGACTTAGGAAAAAAACTTTAGTACTGTAGGGAGCCAGCCCAGACATGATCTGTGAGTGTCCCCAATGCTTGGTGGTGACAAGGGAATGAGGAAAATATAGAGAGAGAATAGAATTTATAGAGTGGGCCTGGGAGGTCAACACCTTTCGTGTGAGAGATAGCAAAGACCTCAAACTTCAGATGCACGCGCTTTTTGTTATGTATCTTGACTAGTTAATGGGTGTTTGCAGCAACAACAATATACATCATCTTTGCAGTTTCTCCAGCCCCAATTCTGGATTACCCACCCAAAACCCTTTAGCTATTTTTAACTTTATTTCTTTTACTTCTTAAGATACTTATCAATCACAAACTGGATTATAGAAAACAAAGGAAATGGGAGCATGGACTTTGGAGCTAGATGCCAAACAATTAATCCTTTGTTTCCTTGGGGCAGATTAGTTGATGCTTTACTCTTCTTCAGGAGTCAGAAGAACAAAGCTGAATCCTCTTGTCTCACACTCATAGAACTAATCTTTCTTGCTCAAGGAGTCAGCTGCACATGTCCTAAAATGGCTTCCCAAATCATTTCAGGCCCCCAGCCAGGCCCTTGTGCACCTTTTCCCTGGGGTTCTTTCTGACTCCACCTAGGCCCTTGCAGACCTTTTCCTAAGGTCCTTTGATGTTCATGCCAAGCTGCCTCATGAAACCCCCAGGACAGTGAGCTGTCTCATGAAACCCTCCCGTATTCTTTTTGGAGGCTCAAGTCCTCTCCCATTCTCCTGCGTATCTGACCCTGATCACACAACCTTTTGTACCATCATTCCAATGTTCTATCAATCTAACTTTATTCCCACAATCCTAACTTCCCTACATTCACCCACAGCATGCCTCTATCATCATTAACACCTTAGGCCAGTAGTTAAAATTATTCCCATAAAGTACATGAATAGTACATAAAGCAGGCATAGTTTTACTGGTTGTTCTACCAAATATTTACTGTGCAGACCATTACCACCTTATGCAGATTCCCAGGGTATAGAAAAGAGAGATCAACTTACAAGGCTAGGATAAACTTGATTCCAAGACAAGAAAGAAAAAATAAGATGTCAATCACATTCATTAACAGAGAGATTCTTATGTCTTCACTCATATTTTTAACCTCATATTTATGATAATTCCTTTGTCTCTACCTCAATCTATCTTACCAGTGCTGGTCTCTAAAATTTCCCTCACATACTCTAGGTGCACACATTCCTCTGGGCATTTGTGTTCACTTCCCCTCTGTTTAAACCTTCTTCCCTCAGACACCCTCTTCACCCCCTTCAGACCTTCTTACAAATATCACCTCAGTTACTCCTTCCCTGACCTCTGTGTCAAAAACTGAAACTGTCATTCCAACACATCTCTTCTCTGTTTAGGCCTGCCTCCTTGCACTTTTCACTATCTTTCCTATATTATTTCAGCACCTCATTCATAGTCAATCTCTCTACAAGGAGAGCAGAGGTTTTTGTTGATCTTGCTGACTCCCAACACTTCAGCAGTCAGGAAAGTTTCTGACCCCTGATGAAGGCCCACTAATTATTTGTTGAATAGATTGATAAATGCAAAAGTATTGAATCAAGTTAGCCTGACAAATTTAGCAATCTATTAAAAAATACAGTATGACTCCATTGAACTTGTCAGGAATATATGTTTAACTTAAGATTTAAAAAAATGTATTGAAGTGTCAGATAAAAAGGAGAAAATCACAAGATTATTGTACCAGATGGGGAAACAATATGTTCAGAATTCACAAAAGAGACTGTCTTTTTTTTTTTTTTGAGACAGAGTCTCACTATGTTGCCCTTGGTAGAGTGCCGTAGCATCACAGCTCACAGCAACCTCAAACTCTTGAGCTTAAGCGATTCTCTTGCCTCAGCCTCCTCAGCCCACCACAGTGTCCAGCTATTTTTTGTTGCAGTTGTGGTTGTTGTTTAGCAGGCCTGGGTTCGAATGAGCCATCTCCCATGTATGTGGCCAGTACCCTAACCAGTGAACAACAGACACCCAGCCTATAAAGAGACTGTCTTTAATGAACAAAACCACATCAAGAATTACACCTACGGGCTGGGCAAGCCACCTGGCCCCTGTCCAGAATGCAAGGGTGACCCCTGGAGGGTGGCCTGTCCCCAGAGGTGAAGGCCTCCTGGGACAGTGACCCCATCGGAGCCCAAACTGGACTGAGAGTACCTGGGGCATAT
>CAUYON010011806.1:0-25739 GCA_963573935.1 Arctocebus calabarensis | reverse complement strand
TGAACATGTCAACAAATGGAAAAACATACCATGCTCATGGCTGGGAAGAATCAACATTGTTAAAATGTCCATACTACCCAAAGCAATATACAATTTTAATGCAATTCCTATTAAAGCTCCATTGTCATATTTTAAAGACCTAAAAAAAATAATACTTTGTTTTATATGGAATCACAAAAACCTCGAACAGCCAAGACATTACTCAGAAATAAAAACAAAGCAGGAGGAATCACGCTACCAGACCTGAGACTGTACTATAAATCGATAGTGATCAAAACAGCATGGTAGTGGCACAAAAACAGAGAGGTAGATGTATGGAACAGAATAGAGAACCAAGAGATGAACCCAGCTACTTACTGCTATTTGATCTTTCACAAGCCAATTAAAAACATTCAGCGGGGAAAAGAGTCCCTATTTAACAAATGGTGCTGGGTGAACTGGCTGGCGACCTGTAGAAGACTGAAACTGAACCCTCCATTAACTAAGATAGACTCTCACTGGATTAAAGATTTAAACTTAAGACATGAAACTATAAAAATATTAGAAGAAAGTGCAGGGAAAACTCTTGAAGGAATCAGCCTGGGTGAATTTTTTATGAGGACTCCCCAGGCAATTGAAGTAGTATGAAAAATACACTACTGGGACCTGATCAAACTAAAAAGCTTCTGCACTGCTAACAACACAGTAAGTGTAGCAAGCAGACAGCCCTCAGAAGGGGAGAAAATATTTGCAGGTTATGCCTCAGACAAAGGTTTAATAACCAGAATCCCCAGAGAACTCAAACGTATTAGCAACAAAAGGACAAGTGATCCTCGCTCAGGATGGGCAAAGGACTTGAAGAGAAACTTCTCTAAAGAAGATAGGCTCACGGTGTACAAGCACATGAAAAAATGCTCACGATCCTTAATCATCAGAGAAATGCAAATCAAAACTAAATAAGATATCATCTAACTCCAGTAAGATTAGCCCATATAACAAAATCCCCAAACCAGAGATGCTGGTGTGGATGTGGAGAAAAGGGAACACTTCTACATTGCTGGTGGGAATGCAAAGTAATACAATCCTTTTGGAAGGATGTTTGGAGAATACGTAGAGATCTAAAAATAGATTTGCCATTTGATCCTATAATTCCTTTATTAGGTATATATCCAGAAGACCAAAAATCACATCATAATAAAGATATATGTACCAGAATGTTTATTGCAGCCCAATTCATAATTGCTAAGTCGTGGAAGAAGTCCAAGAGCCCTTCGACCCACGAATGGATTAATAAATTGTGGTACATGTATACCATGGAATATTATGCAGCCTTAAAGAAAGATGGAGACTTTACCTCTTTCATGTTTACATGGACGGAGCTGGAACATATTCTTCTTAGCAAAGTATCTCAAGAATGGAAGTAAAAGTATCCAATGTACTCAGCCCTACTATGAAGCTAATTTATAGCTTTCATATGAAGGCTAAAACCCAATTATAGCACAAGAATATGGGGAAAAGGGCAAGGGAGGGGAGGGGGGAGGATAGGTGGAAAGAGAGTAATTGTTGGGATCACACCTATGGTGCATCTTAGAAGGGTACTGATGAAACTTACTAAACGCAGGATACCAATGTCTTCATATAGTGATTAAGAAAATGCCATGAAGGCTATGTTTAGTAGGCAAGCAGACTTAGACTGGGACTTGCCTCTTCTGCTCATTAGCTCCATGACCCTGGGCAAGCCCATTCACTTCACTGACATGCAATTTTATTGTCTTTATGTAAAATAGGGCTAATAAATGAGATAATATATTCAATGTGCCTTGCAATTTGCCTGAATCACAGGAAGGGTATGATAAATACAAGTGTCCTCCCATCTCTCTGTCCACAGAAATATTGAAAGTTGTTCTAAAGGAAGAAAAAGGCTGACACATAGG
Source organism: Arctocebus calabarensis (assembly GCA_963573935.1). Taxonomy (NCBI): domain Eukaryota; kingdom Metazoa; phylum Chordata; class Mammalia; order Primates; family Lorisidae; genus Arctocebus; species Arctocebus calabarensis. The sequence goes on along the minus strand of CAUYON010011806.1, from coordinate 23,826 downwards.
AGGTTCAGAGGGAGACAACTTCAGGCAATAGCTGCTCAACAACACAGGCCTCTGCACCCTGGTGGCATGCCGGCAGAGCTTTCAGAGCTGCTCCTGCGTGGGGTCCCGGGGCCGGGGGTGGGGTGGGGGGAGTTGCTGCAGTTAGTCCTGAGAGAGCCAGCAGGGATGGCTTTCCTTCCGTGCCTGGCTGTGTTTACCGACCGGCATGGCCCCGGGAGGAAGAGAGTGCTCCTGACTGAGCACAGGCGTGTCTTAGTGACTGCACTTACCTGTTATCATGAGACATTTCATTTTAAAACCTTATTGGCACTGGTCTTTTAATGTGGCTGGCAGCACAAAAAGATTGAAACCTAGAAAAGTCTAAATTCTGTTTGACGGTAACAGAGCAAGGACAGCTACCGCACCTGGCACTGTGCTCATTGCGTTCTACATACCTGGAGTCACCTCAATGCCCAGCATGTCGCCTGGTCCTCTTGGCCCCATTTCACACCTCAGAAAACAGATGCAGAGAGAGCTGAGAGCAGCTTGGTATCACAGTGGAACTGACACTGGGACTCAGGTTGTTGTGCCATCAGGTTGGTGCTTGGGACTGCGGCAGCTAAAAAGACTGTGGCATTTGCTAAATATCTTCCCATTCCTCTTCTTTGCCCCCAGGCCAACTGTCAAAAGCCAATGGCCTCTTGCCAATTTTCCCTGATGAACATGGATTCTATCACAGCCTAGACTCCAGCAAATCAGAAGAGTTAGCCCAGTGACCTGGATGAGAAGAGACATCTCTCAGGACTCTGCTACTGGCCATCTGCACACCAAGGCCTGTTCTCTGTGACTAGTCTGGGAGCCCCTGTTTCCTAAGTCACAGAGCTCAGAGGGACAGAGTCCTTAGGGCTCTAGACCTTGGGATCCTCGTGTGGGTCTAGGCACCTGGAGTCACTGCAATTCCTGCTACCCCAGCACTGAGTGAAAGAGCCCAGCAGTGCTATCTCCTGCATACACCTTCTAACCCCTTGCAAGTTTATATGCCTCATACACTGTCTGAATTTGTAGCATATATGCCTGCTATTGTCAGTCTGAGAATGAAGAGTATACAGAGCCATCAGTGCTCTGTGACCGACTCTGGTGAGGAGCCCTGATCACTGAATAATCCAGGCAGCCCTTCGTGCACCAAGCACCTGCAAGGGGTGTGACTTTACCCTCATAAAATGCCGACAAGAGATTATACCTATCATACAAATGAAGGCTTTGAAGCTGAATCAGAGAATGATTTGCCTCAAGTTATCACAGTAGATTCCAAAGCCCATGTGCATGCCAAGACCAGCTCTGCCAGGCTGCCTCTCCCAGGCTCCTCTGAGGCAGCCACACAGACATGGGTCCTGAGAGCTGCCAGGCTCTGCTCCCAGCAGTTGTTTACCTGCTCCCATCCAAAGCTCCGTCTATGTCTCACTGGCTAGGCTGTTCTCTCTGGCCCTCAGAATTTCAGCCTCTCCAATTCAGCGTGGAAATTAAGCTCAATGCCAGCTTAGATTCTGCTGTATTTCAGCCAATAAAATGAATGGCCACATGGTATGGTGGAAATCAGTGGGGGACCAGAGCCCAAATACCTGGATTTAGACTTCTACTCAACTTTTCACTGGCTTCTGACCTTGGCAAAGGCACTTTACATTGACTTATGGCTTCCTTGCATTTAAAATGGGGAAGGGAAAGGGCATTCTGCAAGAACGGCACAGGTTCCCCAGCTCTCCACCTGCATGACCTGCAGCAAGTCCCTCAGCTTCTCCAGGGACAGGAACTCCTCCTGTGTGAGGCTACATGTGCAGGGAGGGGGATGGATGCTAGGGAGGGAGGAGGCAGACGACAGTGAAGAAAGAACAGGGAGAACGTGATGGCTGATAGAAAAGAATGTGAGCTGGGCATGGAATTATAAATTTTCTAGTGGCCACATTAAAAAAAGAAAAATAAATAGGTGAAATCAAGTTTAATAATATATTGAATAAAATATAACAAAATATTATTTGAACATGTAAGCAGCATATACACCTCCATGGGTGCTCTACCTCTGGTGCTGGGTCTGTGACCCAGTGTGCTCTTGCACTTGCAACCCTGGTCTGGACGAGCCACATTCCGCAGGGGTATGTGGCCACTGGGGACAGCATTTGGACAGCCCAGAGCTAAACTTTCTTTCAGCCAAGCTCTGTCCGAGGCATTCTGAACACAATCTCTCATATTGCCCTCCCCTCTGCCCCCACACACAGAGGAGGCAGCTGAGATTCAGCATAGTTGAACGTCTTGTCCCTAGACCCAGAGTAGGAAGCCATAGGATCAGGGAGTGAAGCCGGCTACAGGAGATGTTCCAGGGGGCCTGCTCCCATAGGAGAGGGGAGGCAACCCTGGGCTGTAGGGGCACACAGCTCTAGCGGGGTCCCCAGATGTCCACAACTGCTAGGCTTTGCAATGCCCTATGTGGTCCACTTTGCACAGGTCAAGAACAGATGCAGACTCCACAGACACACACAAGATCTTTCCATCCATGGATTTCCTGGGCCACGAACAAGCAACTCCCTGCTGCAGCAGTCCCAAGCAAAAGCAGCAGCCTGGCTGTCCCCACCTAAACCCGTCATTGTCCTTCCTCTTTCAAAATGCGTGTTTATGCTGGTATTTTACCTCCTAACAATTCAGTTTAACCCATGTTAGAGATTTGCTATGCTGTATAATCACCTTTTCATAATTTTTCTTAATTCTTCAAGATGTATTTCTACTACTTTTGAACAAACAAATGCAGTTTCATTACTTGTTTTTACTATATGGAAATTTTACAGCTTGCATGACTAGCTGCAAGCTTTGAGATTTTATGAACACCCTGTGTTTTCCTTTACATATTCAAACAGACTTCTGGCCTTTGCTTAAATAGGCATTCAGACTAAGCTGCACAGGGTTTTGAGGTGATGGAGCAGGAATCTGTATGGTAACAAAAGCCTGAACTCTAAGCACCTTTTTTGTTACAAAGATCACTCCCACCTTCCACTCCCTGTCCAGAACTCTTTTGTGCTTCAACCATGCAATATTGTCCTTGCCAATGGAACCTCAGCCTGGGATTTAATTGAGTAAGCCTGGGATTTCCAGACTAGTTATCAGGAGATTTGGTTTGGTCAGGAGAGGCTACATGTCCCAAGAGCACTCATAGATAGAAATCACTCACACAGTGTGGCAGGACACGATCCAACCTGGCCTTACAGCCCACTCGTCCGGAGTAAGAGAACCTCCCCAACGGGGGAAAGGCACAGAGGAGAAGGCCACACGTGAATGGATACTCTGACCCACTGCTTCATGCCACACTGCTGCCCTGCTCACTACAAACTCAAAATTCTGGATGGAAACATTTCCAAAGACTCTGCTGAGGTTCCTGACCGGCCAGAGACAACAGGTGATCTTTACATACATGAAGCCCAAACCACAGGGCAAGACACAGGCTCTTCTAAAGTCACTCTCAAACCTGACAAACTCTGTCTATAACAATGAAAATGTTTCCCAAGATAGATGTGACTGTTTCTTTAGTCCATTTTTTTTAATTTAAAAAAAATCTATGTTTCTAATCCATATTTAGAAATCCATACCTGTTTGAAATAGGAGTTAATTTACCTGACCCAGGGAAATCAGGTAAAAGACAAAAAAGGTGGCTTCATGACATGTGTTCCCTGGCTCCCCCTCCCGCAGAGCCTGCCAGCCCACTTGATGACAGTGACACAGGACCCAGAACACTGCCAGCACTGCCAGTCAGGACTAATGACCCCAGAGGCAGCTGTCATTAGCCAATTCACTAATTAGGGGCCTGTTTGTAGAGCTAATGGGAAGGGTAATCATTTGTTAGCTTAAGTAACACTCCCAGGCATTCCTGACAACTGTTATCACAGAAAAGTCTAGAAAGCAATTCATCTATCCCTGTGAAATTCAAAGCAAGAACCCAGAAAGCCAGAGGCAGCCTCCTTAAGGAATCTGCTCAGAGGCAGTTTCCTCTGGCTCCTGATAGAGCTTTCTCCAGTAGCAAATATACACTGCGCACAGACCATGGCACCTTTCCACAACTGCCTCCCCTGCTCTGCCTCTGGGAGTTCAGTCTAGTTTCTCTCAGGCCTTAAGCCTGGGACAGGAGACAGTTCCAGAACCCTCACAGGGAAGAGGAGCAATTTGGTTACCTGGGCTGTATAAGAGTGAGAGTGTGTGTGTGTGTGTATAGGAAGAAGGGATGTTTTTATGCTATAATCAAATTTAACTGTCCTGTATGTTAAATAAAAATAGCAAAGTTTTCTAAAGATAGTTTTATTCATTACTTACATAAGTTTTTAAAAACATGAATTGTCAATAAACACCATCATTGGTAGGCTGAGCATGGTGACTCACGCATATAATCCTAGCACTTTCAGGGGCCAAGACAGGTGGAATGTCTGAGCTCAGGATTTCAGAGCAAGACCCCGCCTCTGCTAAAAACAGACAAACTAGCTGGGCATCACAGTGGCACGTGTGGTCCTCAGCTTGGGAGGCTGAGGCAGAGCGCCTTTCCTCAGCAGGGAAGGCTTACCTTCCAGCAGCAGCCCCCGGGTCGGGTCGTGTGGTCTGCCCAATTCATGATGCAGAAGAGGAGCTGAGACCCACAGTAGGAGGAGCCTTCCCAGTCAGGAGTATGTCCACTATCAGCACAGGACATTCTCCCGCTGTAAGGCTCACCCTGGTGACCCCAGGCTCCCTCAGCAGTAACCCTAAGCCTGACTCCAGTCCTCAACGACACTACTGTTTCAAAGTAGGGGAAGACAGCTCCTCAAACAGGGCAACCCAGGGCCAACAGAGCCCAGTGGCCATCGGGAAGTGAAATAACACCCAGATGGTGAGCTTATCCCACCAGCCTGACTTGGGCCTGGTAAGTAAATGGGGCCTTCCCGCACCCGTGCCCTGAGCATGTCCACTTGGGGCTGCCTGGCCTGGCCATCAGGCACACCTGCCATCCTACAGGGCCAGCTTGCAGCAGGAAGGGCTCAGCTCTCTGCCTGGGTGCTGCTCGCTTACTGCGGGTTCTGCAGGCTCAAGGCCCAAGATGACGTACTCTGGGCTCTGACCCTGGGGAGAAGCAGGAGTGGGGGAGACTTCCTCACTGCAAGAAAAGGCAGCAGATCCCTCTGAGGCAATTCAGAAGTCAGAAGGATTTAACAGCTTTCCCTGGGGGAGGTTTCTGAGGAAGTGATTAATTTGTTGGCTGAACACATTCACTCTGGCAGCTGATCTAAACTCCAGGGCTCAAAGTAGTCACTTGGGAGCTTGTTTACAAGGCATATTCCCAGGTTCCCCAGCTTGGGGCAGGGCCCTGCACCTTGCATCCCATGTGACAAGCTCAGATTACGGCACATAGGCACAGGCAGTCCTGCAAAGCATCATACTGTCAGGGCCACTGAGAGAGGCCTCTGGACAGCAGCGCTTCTCTCCTCTGAACAGTGACAATAGTAACATGGCATCTTGCCAAAGCCTCTGTGCCCTCACATAAACACCTGCCTCAGTGGTGCTGAACTCTGGGGGGCTGCAACATGAAACTAAGAACTCAAGCTGAGGGTAAGAAGGTCCAGGCCCTAAATCCTGGCCCTGCTGTTTCCTGGCCCCAAATCTTAGACATGTTAGCCCAGCTGAGCCCCATTTCCTTGGTACAAAAATGGGGTGAGGGTGTCCCCAGTTCCAAGTGGGTTTAAGTGTTTCATGAGACAGGAGCTGAGTCCCGTCCTTCCTGTTACAGGCAGTCTATCCTGGCCCTCTTGGGAAGAACAGACAACAGCAGGGGTCTATAAGCTGATAATTTTGTGTAAACATTAGTTCCTTTATATCCCTTGTCTTCTGATAAGCAGCTTAGAGCACAGCACAAAGAATGGGAAACTGGAACATTCTCAAGTTTGGGAGTTTAAGGGGTACAGCATGTCAAGGGGCGCTAAGAAGAAGGGGGACCATTAGGCAAGTCTACCTGAAGTGATGGGGCATGAGAGGAAAGATGATGGAGCTGCCTGGGTGGAAGAGCTTGCAGTCAAAGTCCCAGGTTCCTCAAGCTGCCCTGAGCCCTGGGCCAGTCCTAAGGGCCTCATAGTGGGGGACACACAAGTCCTGCCACCGATGCTTCTGAACAGGGTCAGGGCATTGGGCAGGTCCCAGGTGCTGGCCTAGAGACTGGCTGACGAGGCACGGTTAGCTCTGAAGACACACATGAATGCGGGGTGTGCATCCTGAAGCCTGAGGGCCAGAACACAGAAAAGGTGCACCTAGACCTGCCTGTGTGTGCAGGCCACGGAGCCAGGGAGAGAGGGCACCACTGCCCCTCTCCCTGGGAAATCCAAGGGTGATTCACAAGGGACCTTAACAAACCCACAGGGATGAGGCAGGCAGGGATGTAGGTGCTGGGCAGAGGCAGTGGGCAGCAGAGCCTCATGCTTCCCACTGTGCCCTGCTAGCCGGGACACACCCATTCCCTCAGGGCTTCTTGATGATGAGGTGGCCAGACTGGGCAGCAGCAGGGGGTGCAGTGGAATGGGGAGACCTCATTCTAGATACTCTAAACTTGGGCAGGGACAGGAGAGAGGGGGCTGGTTGTGAGTGGTGAAGTTACAATGAGTTGGTGGTAGAGAAGCAGCACCTACTGTTTGCTTCTGAAGGAGATGAAACTTTGGATTATGAAGGGGAGGGGCAGTGATGGACAGAGGTTTCCTTGCTCAGTCCTCACAATAGCCCTCGAAACTGTGGATAGTCACTCCCTTTACCAGAGGAGAAGACTGAGGCTTACAGGAAATTACCGGACCAGATTTTACAACGAGTGAGAGGTACAACTAGTATTTGACTTGGAGTTTTCTGCCCCAAAGTCCATGTTTTTCTATTTACTTTTGGCTCCTCCCAGAAGACAAAACAAATGCTAGTATGGAAGTGTGGAAGGTCCTTGTGGGCAGGAGACGACCGAGAGGACCAGTAACAGCCCATGTCTGCCTCTCCTACTCCACTGAATAGGAGACCACTTACAGGCTGCTCTACCAAGCTACTGTTTGTCACTTCTATAGAGTCTACGAGGACAGACACCAGAAAACTGGAAAGGAATAGTCTTCTACATCATGATTTTCAAAAGGATATATTCAATGGAATACAGGCAGAGCCTAGATAAGATTCTAGAATGATTTAGTGAAGAGGATGGTTTCAGAATACTTGGAAAAGAGAAAAGTGATCAGTAGGAAGAAATGACTCTATTGGAAACACACCATACCACGCTGTCTCCTCCCTTCTAACAGGGACCCGGCTAGGACACCAGGGGCACATAAGGGCCTATCTGCTCTGCCTCTAGTGGCACTGTTAGAGCTCATCCATGATCCCGCCAGGTAGGAAGGAAGAAAGAACACGACCTGCATGTCCAAGGAAATATGTCAGGAACTGGCTGAAGCACTGTACCCAAGTGGGCAACATTAGTGGAGGTCTTTAGTCTTTCCTAACTTAACATATTCATCCATGACTTAGCTGAAGAGGAGAAGGCATACTCAGCATATTGATGGTAGACAGAGTTGGGAAGGATGACAGAATCTGCATACTCAAATAATCAGTCTACAGGCTGAAGATGCCAGAATAAAGGACACTGGAATACACCCAAGCCCAAACACTTAGTAGCTGGCATGGAAACAAGTTCACTGGAAACTACGTGAACAGTCAGTGGGGTGCAGTGCAGGAGAGAGTGTGTATATAGTAACACGGAGAATTTGGTGCTGCAACCTAGTGAGCTGCTGATAGCATGGACTTCCCAGGGGGGTGACGTTTGCACTGTGTTCTGACTGGTTACCTGTTCTTGTTGCCAAGACCCAATTCTAAAAGTGAGCATAGGAAAAGGAGACAGGAACTCCAAGCCATGTGTGAACTTCCTAGATGACTTAGGAAAAGACAGAACTAATGGAAAAGGATGGCCTGGGGGACACATAAAAGTTTCCTTCAAACATGTGTAGGGCTACAAGCAGAGGCACTTTCACTGTGCTCTATAAGTCCCAGTTGGCAGAACTAGGAAGTTCTCAGGAAGCCCTGAGCTGTCTCCATCAGAAAGAGCTCTTTGCTAATAATCAAGGTCAGACATAAAAGAAATGAGTAGTCTGAGGCTGGGCACTGGTGACTAAACTTGTCCCAGTAAAATGGGTACAAGCCCCCAGGTGAGCCCAATTCGGACAACCCCAACCTACATGTGAGGCCCATCCAGCCTCGGGGCCCTGTGGTTCTGGGCAAGCCATCCTGTAGTAACTGGAACCTCTTCTCTGTGTGTGGAGGGGACTTGGGACCACTCTCAGAAAGCATGGCTCAGTGAAGCTATCTCCCATTTCCCAGACAGAGTGGGTGTTGTGAAGAAGTCTTAGAACCATGGATGGTGGCTCTCTTAGATCTGGCTGCACTAGAAACAAAGGCCTCTTTCTTTTACAACAAAATCGGTGGCTGATAGTCAAAGGCAAGCTAGGGGCTGCAGCCTTGGGGTAGGCACGAATAAAGTGCCAAGGGTCACATGCGGCAGCTTGCACTGTGGACACAATTTCCCTGAAGGGGAGCCTATCAGAAAAGGCCCTCCCGCCAGTACTTGCAGAGACAAAGAAAGTTTTTTGATGGCCAAAGCTTCAGTGTTGAGACCCCAACTGTCTCCCAATGCTGGCTACTGGGTGTCCAACCTATTGCCTGAGAGCCACATGCTGATTTCCTAAGGACGTTTTTTGCTTATCTGGTGTTAGATATCATAAAAAGTATATATAGACCTTCCTATTGCTAATCACCTTTCAGTGTCTGTGTGTTTAATGTGTGGCCCAAGACAACTCTTCCAATGTGCAGCTGAGGAGAAAAGGTTGACAGCCCTGGGATACTCTCAGCATCCTGAAACACAATCGCCTAAGATCCCTGTCTCTAAACCTCTAAATCTCAAGGTCTGGTAAGATGAATATGCCTTCATGGGAAGCTGCAGAGGAAATCAACCTTCCTGCAACACGCACTCTGTGAAAAGTGGACAGGGGGTGGGTCACACAGCCTCCTCCTCGACAGGCGCTGCTAGTGTCTTCTCAGGGAAGTCAGCCCCCCAGAGCCCGGTAGCTGCCCTGGACGACCGCTGTGGTCTGCTTTGACCAGCTCTGCGGGGAATTCTCCAGGCCTGGAACCATTTTACCAATTGACAATTTCCCACCCCACCCCAAACCTGTCAAGGTCGCCTTCTCAGGAGGAGCAGCATGCTCACCCATATGTGGCAGCACAAGGATGTGTCAGCACTGCAGCCAACAGAAAGAACCTACCCCTGGCCAAGGCTGCTCCCAAGGCAGCAGCCAGACGGAGGACAGGGAGAGGAGCGGCAGTGGGACTTGGGAAAGTAAGCCTACTAGCAATAAAGCGAAGTCGTAACCTCGCCATTGATTAACAAAAAAAAAAATTCCTTAACTGTAATAACATTTAATCCCCCCAAGAAGCTAATCTAAATGTAACACTTAAAAGAAAACAAAAGTGGCACAAAGGAAAAAAGCCCCAGCCACTGCCTGTGGGGACACCGGCTTTATTCCCTAAGTGAGTCCGTTAATAGAGCTGGGAATGAAATGCTATTTTCGCTTTAAGTCCAGGGGAGGAGATTAGCAAGTTGTCATCTCTAAGCCGAGTTTTTTGAGTCATGGATCTCTGAACACTAAGCAAGCACAGGGCTGAGGCCAGTCACACAGCAAGGCTGCTGTTCCCCTTAGGAAGCACAGGCAGTGCTCAGACGAAGGGAGAGGCTGGGCCAGGACACCTTCACACTGGCTCCAGGCATTCGAGCCAAACAGGACTGTGGACCTCCCTAGTCTTCAGACAGGTCCTCCAGCCCCTTGCCCAGGTGCTGGGACAGTTAGGGAGCTGCTGCTCTGCCCGTGGACCTGGAGGGAGGGAGTGGACAACCCCTCCCAATATACAGGCTCCACAGCCTCCCCTGCTGCCCAGGGCTCACTGGCGCCCCCTGCACCCACCTTCTGCACCCCTGGCCTTCATCCAGCTGCAGCTGGAGCTCAGAGCCAGAGTCTCAGGGAATCAGCGGCTTCCAGGCCAGGGGTTCTTCTCAGTTTGGCTTGAATGTCAACTAGCATCCTGGATCCTCTCACACACAGGTTCCCAGTTACTCTATCACATAGCCTATTTTATTTTCTTCACAGCACTTTGTATAATCATCTTAGTTTGCTGCTGCTGATTGGCCTTCCTTGCTGCCCTGAAAGCAGGATCCCTCCTGTCCTGCCCATGGCCGGTGCCTGTACACAGATACCAGGGGGGAAGGGCTTGGTATGCTTCTGGGGGACGGTGAGTCACCTTGGCTGGCATTGTTGCAGCGAGCCATCATCTCTACTCTCAACACCACTGGTGCTTCATTCTCTCAGATGCTGCCAGCTACCTGCCTAAAACACAAATCTGATCATATTAATTCCCTGCTTAAAAGCTTTTGTACGACTGCCACTGCTACAGGATGAATCCCAGATTTTTCAGCATACATGCTTGCCTCCTCTGAGCCTCGTCTGTACCCCCTAATGTATTTGCTTCTCGACTGACTTCAGACCACTTCCTTCCTCCAACACCTGCAAGGAAAGGCGAACTGAGTCACACGGACGCCAAATGCAGAGCTGGCCCTGCTCTACTTCACCATGGCCCAGGGGAAGGTCAGTTCACTTCTGACACTTCACTGTGCTCGGCCACAGCTAACTGCTCTCTCCTCTCTGTCACAGGGGAGCTTTCCTCGTACACAGCTGCAGACTTGTCATAAGTGGGCTTCTTCCATTCAATTTCCCTGAGTATGTAAGTACTGGGCCCTGGGCATACAGAAGCAACCAAAACAAGGGTCCTACCCACAAAAGGCTTGTTGTCTAGTAAAATGCAATGCTTTAACACCAGAGTACAAAGTAGGGCTACAAGTGGCAGCCAGCAGGTGTCTCTAGGGGCCTCCCAGGGGCACCAATGAGGACAGAGCTGATTCTTTCTGCCCTGGTGGGGAGGAAGGATTGAAAGAGATCTGTTTGAGTTAAGCGGAGAGGTTGCTGCCTGGGGAGTTGAGGATGCCGCCAGCAAGGCCGGCCTGGGATGTGCCTGGGCTCTCTAGTGGAGGCCGGGGCTGCGTCTTATCTGTCATTACACATCTCGTCCAGCACCAAGCCTGCTGCCGCACCCGCCTCAGAAAATGCTGACTAGATGAATCAGAGTAAAGTTCTAGATTGCCATCATTTAATCTTGTCTTTAAGGAGACATGATTATTTTAAAAAAGAATATGAGTGAAGATTTTTGGCAAATATGCTGCAGGCCCTCTCTGACTTCCTCCTGTGTGGTGGCCATGGTATCAGAGCTGGGTCTGTAGGAATGAGTCACCGGAAGGACAAAAGCCCTCTGGCCCAAGCACAAACCATGAGGTCTCCCGACCAAACACGGTGGCCGGCCACCTGCCAGACAGGGGCAGGGATGGAGTGCTCACGCTGGCACACAGGAAGCGGCCCTTCTGCTACCCTCTGAGAGGAGGGCTGGCTGCACACCCCACTGCTGGAGCACAGTGACATTGTTGCTTCTTCCTAAACATTTCCAGAGGAAGCCTAAGGCCTGGCGGCTTCCCTTAGTTACCATCTCACAATCAGCACTGAGACTCAGGAAGTTCTTTGCTAGACCTAGCTTAAGTTCAAGGCTCTAGTCGTCAGACCACATTTCCTTCTCAGGGTTCTCTAGGCAGCACCCTCCAACCCTTGGACAGCTGATCTCCTCCCTCTGGAGCCTCCAGAGAAGCAGCAGGCACCCAGCTATGACTATGGTGCCAGGGCAGAATAGGGACAGTAAACCACTGCCTACTCCCCAAGTTTCATTTGCTTCAATAAAGTTTCAACTTCATTCTGGTGGAACTTTGGGTATAGCAGACAGCAAAAAGCTCCACTGACTGCTTCAAGCCTCGTCTCTCATTGTCTCCCTGCTAAAGTGTGAAAAGCCACCTCAGCAAATCCCTGGCCAGCAGCTCCTGAACAAGTGAGTGGGCCAGACCCTACCGAAGGCGAAGTGACAGGCCCTGGAAGGAAAGACGCTGGCTTTCCTGAGACATCTGGGCTTTTGACCCATGATCCTCAGAACGTCTGCAGAGGAGAGACACTCTGCTCTGGCTTGGCCCACAACCATAGCTTACCTGCACCCCCAGCCTCACAGTCCACACTGGATTTCTTTTTTTTTTCTTTTCTTTCTTTCTTTTTTTTTTTTTTTTGTAGAGCCAGGATAGCATTCTTTTGCCTAGGCTGGTCTCTTTTTCTTTCTTTTTGTTTGAGACAGAGTTTTACTCTGTCGCCCCTGGATAAAGTGCTGTGGCATCACAGCTCACAGCAACCCCAAGCTCTTGGGCTTAAAGATTCTCTTGCCTCAGCCTCCCAAGTAGCTGGGACTACAGGCGCCCACCACAAAGCCCGGCTATTTTTTGGTTGTAGTTGTCATTGCTGTTTGGTAGGCCCAGGTTGGATTTGAACCAGCCAGCTCTGGTATATGTGGCTGGCACCCTAGCCGCTGAGCTACAGGCGCTGAGCCCGCACTGGATTTCTTTTGAGTACCAGGACCACAGCTAAAGGACATGTAAAAACCACAGATCAAGTTGATGGCACAAAAGGAGATTGCCTCAGGATATTGGGGCAAGTTAGAGAGCCCAGTCTCAAGTAGAGAATGGCACACTCTCACGAGCACACATCAGGTATCCATGAAGTCTGTGTGGAATCCAACACAGTTTTCCACTGTCAGCTGCACACATGGGCTTTATGGACATCCTGTATACACAGCCACACACGAAGGACACGTCCGGGGCCAGCTCCTGTCCCACACGTGGCCACTGCCACGTCAGAGTTTGGGGCTCTGACTCCTGCTGTACTGGGGAACCTCCTTCATCCTTGTCCATCATGCCTTTCCTTGTAATTGTATTTATATCTTATTGATTTTTAATTATATAAACTACACACAAGTATACTTTTTAAAAAAATAAACATTTCAGCTAAAGTTACAGTTCCCTGAACTTTCCATGAGCCTGAGCTCCTTTACAACACCCACATGTCACTACTATTTCTCCATTAAGAATGCACCTTTCAGGCTTTTTCTCTGCATCACATAAACACAAACCTACACAGAGACACGGTGCCATCCAATGTGTGTCCATTGCACACGTACACTGTGAACTACACCTTGCTTGTCACCCCTGCAACCCCTGGCTCACTCTGTCATTGCTGCGTGGCACTCCACATCACGTGGGTCACAGTTATCCGCTGCCCTGTCAATAGGCAGGCAGGCTGCTTTCGGTCATTCACACTCAGAGCTGCCGTGTTTGTCCTGCCTGGGGCTGCTTATGCACACAACAGAGTCTCTAATGCACGGACCACTGTGATCTGCACTCTCACTTCTGTGACCACAAATCTCTCGCCCTGGATGGGGCTCTTATGCACACAACAGAGTCTCTAACGCACGGACCACTGTGATCTGTACTCTCACTTCTGTGACCACAAATCTCTCGCCCTGGATGGGGCTCTTGCCCCACACAACAGAGTCTCTAATGCACGGACCACTGTGATCTGTACTCTCATTTCTGTGACCACAAATCTCTTGCCCTGGATGGGGCTCTTGCCCCACACAAGTCCCCATACTATACAAGGACAGGCCCTGCCCATCCAGGGCCTTGATGTTGCTAGTGCCACCACAGAGCAGGTACCTAAACAGGCAACTATTTGCCTGTAAATCCCAGCCTAACCCCCCCATCTGACACTCACTCAGTGAGCACATATTATGGCTGAGTCCTGAGTCACACAGTGCAATACAGAGCTAAATATGATTGGATTGCACTCTGGATGAGATAGATAATAATCAGAAGATACTTAAGTTGGATTTTGAAAAGTAAGCATAATTTATAAGAAATAAAGAAGGAAGACCTTCTAGACAGAAGTAGGATATGCAAAGACAAGTGACTCATGGATGCCATGTACTGAAATCCAGAGCCACACAGAGACCTAGAATTCAACTTTCTGTCTCTTTGGTCCAGGGATGGCAGATACTTCCCCCTGGATGTCAGTCCCACATGGGGGATACAAGTTGCTAGGGTGCGATGTGGGAAGGATCCTGAGGCCACATCCAGGCCCAGCAGGAGACTGCCGGGATCTGTTCATGATGTCTGCCAAGGGCACCAGGCCGAAGCCAGCCTCTTCACTGCAGCTCGATGTCACTGCAAAGGCAGCGCACCCTAACCTCCAGCCTAGGCTTGGTCCTGAGAGAAAACTGTCACCCACTGTCTTTTCGCCACTAACTTCTGTTGATCAGCTCTCTTTGCACACATGAGGCAGAACTCTATTACAAATGAGGTGGAACTCTGTCAGCACTATATGGGAGCAAATGCCCGCAGAGGGTTGGAAACACACAGTGGGCTGAAGTATTAAAACAAGGAAAATGTTATCAGAGAAGGGCACAGACAGTCCTGAGGAAGTTAATCCGCAAGCAGCTTCATCCCCTTGTCCTGTATGTTTCTGAGGAAGATAAGTACCTCAGTGCATATGAGAAGACCGAGTTTAGACTATTAAAGACCTCGCTTCCAATCCCACCTTGCCAATCCTTGGGGTGTCCTGGAGCATGAATGTGGATTATCACATCTGCTCTTTGTATAAGAATCCTACCAAAGTAGGCACCATCATTTACAAACCAGGGAACTGAGTCTGAGAGGTCAACTAACCTACTGGAGTTTCTACACCCTACAAAGCAGGGATAACATCGGCACCTGCTGTCTCGGTGTCTCGTGATGATGAGACGCACAGGATGGTAGGAGTGCTTAGCAGGACAGTGTGCACATAACGATGCTCAGTAACTCTTTCTTTAAAGAAATGTATTAACTGAATTTTGATTTGTTACATGAATATTAAATGGGTTATGATTTGTTAACTTCTCAAAGTACCTAGTCCATCAGTTTGAATCATATACCTTGATAAGTTTCTGAATAGGAAAGATTTCCTTTAAAATCTTAGATAACTTTCCCTTATGTAAAGTTATCTAA
The DNA here is from genome assembly GCA_963573935.1 of Arctocebus calabarensis. NCBI lineage: Eukaryota > Metazoa > Chordata > Mammalia > Primates > Lorisidae > Arctocebus > Arctocebus calabarensis. The sequence goes on along the minus strand of CAUYON010011806.1, from coordinate 8,780 downwards.
ACAGGAAAGTGAGATATAGTAGTATCTTTTCAATTCTAAATTGAATGTTATCTGGATTAAAGAATGTTTAAAATGAATTTTTATTTGGGAATCAAAAAAATGACCACTGTTTTAATAGGTCATTTGTCATTAGTTATCTAAAAAGATACAAACTGGGGAAGGTCACATGCCTAGAAACAATTTAAAACAATTTATTCTCTTAGGCAAGACCAAACAACTTCCCTGTGGCTTGAGTCAGCCCTATCTGCTAAGCCAGGGAGCACAAAGGGAGGACATGGGGAGGACACGGGAAGGACATGGAGAGGACATGGGAAGTACATGGGGAGGACATAGGGAACACACGGGAAGGACATGGGGAGCATACAGGGAGGACACAGGGAGCACACGGGAAGGGCATGGGAAGCACATGGGGAGGACATGAGGAGGACACAGGAGGGACATGGGGAGGACACAAGGAGGACAAGGGGAAGACACGGGGAGCACATGGGGAGTACATGGGGAGGACACAGGGAGCACATGGGGAAGACACAGGGAGAACACTGCAACAGCTCGGCCCCTGTGAGTTTTAAGCCAGCCACATCCACGTGAATCAGACTTCTCTGCATCACAGTTCTTAGAACTCTATGACTCAGTTTCAGGAAACAGTTAATAACCTTCTTCCTTCAACTCAATTGTTCTAATCTCTTTGAAGACTGGCTGTTTGCAGGGCCAGGCCCGAATCTACAAGTTTCATGACAATGAGAAGCCAAGAAAGACTCTGAATGAATCCCACGGGAAGAGGACTGAAGGCTGCCATAAAAAATAGATGTGACACAATAAATGCAGGATGTTCCCTGGGTCTTAATCTCTTCCTTCAGAAAAAGTGAACAATTCTGCCTTCTGTGCTGCTGTGAGGTAGAGGTACCCTGGTATTCATTCTACCTCTCCAATAGTATTCTTCTAAACCAGAGCCCTCACACTGTGACTGCAGCCTCGCCACCAACACTCCTCTTCTGCTAAGTGCTCTCTGTGGACCCTGAAGCCAGAGTCTTTTGAGATTCCGAAATATGTCTTGCTTGATTCAGACCTCAGTAAAGGTTGGTGGTCCCAAGAAAAGTTGGGAAAGTCACCCATGCCATCAATGCCTAATGCTCCTAAAAAAGGGGTGGGGGGGAGGCTTGGTTGAGTCTGCTCTAGTACTTACCATTTCTACCTGAAATGACGTTTTTCTGCTTGGCAAACTCTAATAATTCCTCAAAAGCTGTATCAGGACTGTTGCTTACAGCTATAATGCAGCAGCTTGTAGAAGACTTATGCTTTCCCCTGAGGGGAAAAAGAACTAAATTGTAATTCAAAGTCTGCGTGAAGGCATCTAAGAATCAAGGCCACTAGGACTTGAGGTCCAAAATTATGAAGAGAAGGTAACTGTAAAGAGGTGATTGTTCATTCTTGGAGTCACTTTTCCTCTTAAAGTTTCTGCCAATTGTTGCTGCAGAAGAGAGACTTAGCATTAGGCAAAAAACTTCAGAGGAAAGGCAGAGAAGCTGCTGGGGCTTTTGGCAATTGCACAGGATTGTAGAGAGAAAACATTTCTTTGGAGCTTAAGGCTGCCAAGGCAGCTAAGACTTGAAGAGTCACTATTCTGTAGAGAAGGGAGTCACAGAGCAGTAAGCCAATACTCATGTTTTTCTTTCTTTTTAAAAAAAAAAAAAATTGTCAAATTCTTGAACTACTCAACCAAGTCAAGGAGCTAAGCAGCTAAGTAAAAGAGCACTGCAAAGCAGAGTGGAATTTTCAGAAGTCTCACAGAGCCCAGGAAGCTCCAGGGAAGAGGAGTCCTGGGAAGCTACATTGCAGGCATCTCTGGGGAAGGTCATATTATAGACAGACTCTGTAATTTCTAGGCACAATGTCTGACATTCAGTCAAGAATTACCAGGCACACAAATAAATAGGACCATGAAGAAAGAAAAAGGCAACAAAGATGACTTTAAAATAACTGTAATTAATATGTTCAAGAAAACAGATAGCAAAAAGCAGAATTTCACCAGAGACCATTAATCTTTAGGGAAAAAAAAAAACAAAACTTCTAGAATTAAAAAAAAAGTCCAATAACTAAAAGTGAAGATTCAATAAACAGCTTTAAGGCAAACTTGACACAAGAAATAGAGGATTAATCAACCAAGAGGGCAATAGGGAAAAACTCAGGCCACAGCATGGAGAGTTTAAAAAATGCTGTAAAACAGATAAAGAGCAAGAGACATATGAGAAAAGTAATATATGTAGCCAAATCCCTAGGAAGGAGAAAAGACAAAATACAGGAGCAGTACTTGAGGACAATGACTGAGAAATTTCCAAATCTGACAATAGGCTGTCAAACCCCAAGATTTGAACCCCCAAAGGAAAAAAGGGAGAAAATCTATACCTACGCACACCTTAGTAAAACTGCTAAAATCTAAAGACGCTAAATCTTAAAAGCAGTCAGAAAAAAAAAGAAGTAATTAAGGGAGTAACAGTAATATCAAAGGCTGACTTTTCTTCTCTTTCTTTCTTTTTTTTTTTTTTTGAGAGAGAGATTCACTATGTCACCCTCGGTAGAGTGCTGCGGCATCACAGTTCACAAAAACCTCAAACTATTGGGCTTAAGCGATTCTCTTGCCTCTACCTCCCAAGTAGCTATACACGCGCCTGCCACAACACCCAGCTATCTTTTGTTGCTGTTGTTTAGCTGGCCTGGGCACCATAACTACTGTGCTACGGGCGCCAAGCCAACGGCTGACTTTTCAAAAGAAGAATCAAGGGAGAATGTACAAATACCATCACAGACCTGGAAGAAATGATTGCTATTTTTTTAAAAAATAAAAGTGAAATAAAGATACTTCAGCAAAGCTATTCTAAAAGAAATACTAAAGGAAATTTCCTAGTCAGAAGGAAAAATGATCTTACAAAGAAGCAGTAAATTTGAAGTCATTTATAATACAGGAAATTTGAACATGACTGACCTAATTGACAAATACAAAACAGTACATCATTAACAGAATACATTGTTTTTTTAAGAGCACATGGAAAGCTTACTAAACCAGATCCTGTACTGAATCATAAATTAAATTTCAGAAATTTTCCAAAAATTTAGACTATGTTTTGTAATCATAGCAGAATTACACTAGAAATCAATTATAATAACTAGAAAGTTTGCAACTGTTCAGAAATTAACCAATATACTTTGAAATAACTTACAAATCAAAGACGAAATCAAAATGAAAATTAGAAACATTTTGAACTTAATTATAAGAAAAATCCATCAAAACTTATAGGATTCAGATAAGCTGTGCTTATAGAGAAGTTTATAGAAAAGTTTAAATGCACATGTTAGAAGAGAAATAAAGCTAAAAATGGAATTTCCTTGCTCTAGGATGGAATGAAATCCCCGTATGGTCTACCTCTTGTGGACTTCCAGGAGCTCCACCTTTGTCTCCCCTTCCTCACTGCTCTCCAGCCACACTGGCCTTCCTTCAATTCCTTGAATAAACTAAATTAGTTCTTGTCTCAGGGTCTCTGCACCTGATAATCCTGTTTGAAGTGTTCTCTTTCCTCTGGCCAACTTCTGGTCCTGCAAGGTCAGTTTAGTTTAGATGTCTTTTCCTTAGAGAAGCTTTCTCACAGAATAAATTTGGGTTAGGCTCCCCTGATGTAAACTTTTTAATTCAAATTCTTTCTTTCCTGGAATTCATTACTGTAATCAATAATTGTTTGGGTAATTATTTGTGTTGCAATTATTTTAAAATACTGTTTGCCATTCCGCAAATATTATAAGCTACTTTCTGGCAGGAACTGATACTGCCTTATTCAAGACTATAGCCCCAGGGCCTAGTTAGCATGGTGCCTGGCAAACAGTAGGCATCTAATATGTATGTGTTAGATAAATACGTGGACATTTAGTTTACCATCTAAGCAACCACCCACTCTACACAAAGCTATTAAAAGATCCTCTGATACTTTGGAAGAAAACTCCCCAATATTACTGCTGTCAGAAGTTGGCATTTTATTTCTATGGCATTTATGATGCAAGTTATAATCATTTGCTAATCCAAGAAATCTCACAAAAATTATTTCTCCTTCATGTTTAAATAAAATAATTTCTACCTCTGCAGTGCTCTTGTTTATTCCATTTGGAAAAAGACAAAGTCCTTTTTGTAAACTCAGGTTATGCATCAAATCTATTCTACTCTATACCAAGCTGGGTGCAGTAAAAGTGATTCAGGTGACTGTCATTACTGTCTTTTATTTACAAGGTTATAATAATTTATTTATTAATTACTGACTTAATAAAAATTTAAAAAGAAATGCCGAACATAGAACAGGGGAGGTGAAATCAGAGAAGTGCTAACTCTTCAAGTTTCAAATTAGGAAATCACTAGATAATGCTTGAGAGTGGTGAGACAGGAACTCTAGTATCAGTGGCTAATTCAAAATTCTAGAGGGACCTGCCACAGGAAGTATGTGACAGATGTGAAAGCAGTTGCTTGGGAGGGTTCAAGAACATGGTTTTCGAGGGGCAGAGCCAAGATGGCGGTCTGTAGCCAGCTTTCCACAGAGGCTCCCAGTCCAGAAAGAGGGTTAAAGGACAGATATTTAGCAAGAAAGCTGATGGTTCAGATCTGAACCAAAAGAAAAGGTCAAAGAATGCACATCAACCCTGCTGAGTAGACCTGCGCCCCCAAGGATACAAACAAAAGGTACAGAGTCCATCGCCAAGTGGACGGGAGTCCCCTCCCCCATGAGAACAGCTCACAGTATACTCCATACCTCCATACAAACAAGCAAGCGGAGTTCAAATGTTCTCCCATTTTACCCCACAGTAGAGACCTTCTAAAAACTGGACCTTCTTCCCCTAGTAGGTGCCATGGCACTCTCCTGCCAGGCATAAAACTGTATAAAACTGTATATACTCTTTACCTGCAATTTTGAACTCCTGGCACTCTCACCTCAAGGCCTGAAAGCCTGTCCCCAATGGAGTCTAGATTCTTAGGCATTTTCTTGAGGGGTATAGATGGGTCATGGACTATTGCTGATCTGTGCTGACTTTCCAGCTCAGGAGTAAGGAGCAGATAGTCAGCTGAGGGGGAGGAGGTACCCCAAGGCACCCATAGCAGCAGAACGGTGACGGTGGAGCTCACACCCCTGGGGATATTTTGAAGAAACACTCCCAGTCTCTCTCAGCAACCCGGGGAGACTGGGCAGCTTTTCTGGTGGCAGCCGCTGGCGGAACAGATCTGGGACAGAGCACAGGCTCCCGAAGTAAAGGGTATGCCTGAGACGGAACTGGCCTGGGTGGAGCGCAGGGATTAGAATATGCGCACAGAGACAGCAGGGCAGTCCCAGAGGACTGCTTTACTGAGCTTCAGATGCACTCGGCCCTCAGGGGATCAAAGATGAGACAAAGGGGGAAAATTGCTGAGACAGAAACAAATTCTGCAAAGTTGTTCTGTTCTGTCAAAAATATCAATCAAGGACAGGGCTGGAACTGAGTGAATTGCCCCAGCCCCTATCAAGCACCCGAGGTTGTCAGGCCTCACCTCCCCGTGCTGAATAGTGACAGAGAGTGATGGACTGGCTGAGGAGACTCAGATCTCCCTGTGACTCAGGCAGGTGCAAACCCCTGGAGTATCTGCTCATTGGAGGGAACTAACCCCTGTGGGGTTACCAGTGACTGGGTGTGACAGAGGTGCAAGGTGGGGGAGGAGGAATTAACCTTCCCAGACTAATTTATTTTCTGGGGGAGAGGGTCCTTCTGATCTCATGGAGCACCAGAACAAGTTATACTAGAGTTGTCAGCAGATCCCTGCTATCTAGTTGCCGGAAACCTTTTGAACTCTCCCACCTGAGGGCGGTGCTAACTGGGACAATTGATTTGGACCTCTTGAACTGGGCCAATCACCTGAGGACTATCCAAAGTGGTACCCTGAGTGTGTGGTAGTGGGAAGATTTGATTTTCCATTTCCAAGTTTTGCCTGTAGGGGGGTGGGGTGACTTAACTGCTGGAATTTCTCCATAGCTCAGACTTCAACGCAGAGTCACTGATTCTCTAGGGTAAGACAGAGATCAGCTGAAAACAAGACAGAGCCACTTAACCCCAACACACCAAGAAAGTCCCCAGTTTCTTAGGCAATAGCACTGTACAGGTCCTTGGCAAAACTCTTGGGGAACAGGTACAGACGTCAGTCCCAGCTTTCACGCAAAGGACTGGCCAATCACTACTCCTAGAACCCCCAACCCAACTTATCCTTGTGTGCTCATCTTGCCAAATGGTAAAAAATAATCATGGGGCAGAATTAGCGAAAAAGCTCTGGCAACATGAACAAGCAGAGCAGATCAACCTCCCCCCCACCCAAGGAATAATTCGGCAGACACAACTGAAGATCCTATATATAAACAGATGCTGAGATGTCAGAAACCAAATTCAGAATTTGGATTGCAAATAAGATCAATAAAATAGAGGAAAAATTGGATTAGAAATTCAGGGAGCACTTCAAAAATTGTCTCAAGAAGTCAAGGAATTCAGGGCGGCTCCAGTGGCTCAGCGAGCAGAGCGCCGGCCCCATATACTGAAGGTGGCGGGTTCAAGCCCGGCCTCGGCCGAACTACAAAACAAAAAAATAGCCGGGCGCTGTGGCAGGCGCCTGTAGTCCCAGCTACTAGGGAGGCTGAGGCAAGAGAATCGCTTAAGCCCAAGAGCTGGAGGTTGCTGTGAGCAGTGTGACGCTATGGCGCTCTACCCAGGGCGATAAAGTGAGACTCTGTCTCTACAAAAAAAAAAAAAAAAAACTTAGTTTTAATAGGTTGTTAAATTTTGGAATTGGGATAAGTAGTCAAGGACCCATAGGTAACACTTGCTAAAGATATGCTACTTGCCAGACATGACACTGAATGCCTTATGGGTTCATTATTCTATTTATTCTATTATTCTATTATTCCCATTTGATAAGTGGAGGAAACTGATGCAGCAGAGATTTAAGTAACTCGCAACTTTAAGTCACACAACTAATTAAATAGTGGAGCTAGGCTATGAACCAAGGGTAAAATTTCCAAAGAGTTTGTGTATGTCTGGCATCATCCTAACTTTACCTGTTCTTACTCATTTGATCTCCAAGCAACCTTGTAAGATACTCACCATTACTATCCCCATTCAGGAGCTAAACGGCAACAGGGAGATTTTATTATGTGCCTAAGGTTCAGTCTGGTAGTATGATTCCAGAACATATGTGCTTAGCTCAGCACTGTATCATGTAGCATGATTTCTCAACAATGAAACCACTGACTGTGAGACTCGGCAAAGTTAATGACTACATTAAGGGCTAGAGAAGCTCTCCCCACTGATTTCCTTGGGTGTTCATTTTGATGGTGCTGCCCTTTTGCTTGGGTCTATTCAGTGCAGATTTTGTCATTTCTTTTTTTTTTTTTTTTTTCGAGACAGAGCCTCAAGCTGTCACCCTGGATAGAGTGCTATGACATCATAGCTCACAGCAACCTCCAATTCCTGAGCTCAAGCTAGTCTACTGCCTCCGCCTCCCAAGTAGCTTGGGACTACAGGCGCCCACCACAACACCCGGCCATTTTTTGGTTGCAGCCGTCATTGTTGTTTGGCGGGCCCGGGGTGGATTTGAACCCCCCAGCTCAGGTGTACGTGGCTGGTGCCTTAGCCTGTTGAGCCACAGGTGCCGAGCCATTGTCATTTCTTTATATAAAATCATTTACTATATATGCCTTCACATCTGCTTGCAATTACTTCCCCGCCTCTTTGCCCTGCCTTATTTATTAACAGAGTGTGACTGAGCACATGTCGTCATTGCTGTAATGTGTACGGGCAGGTTTGAGAGAGGTCCGACTTTCAAGCTCCGAGCCAGTTACCAAGGTCTTGCCACGCCATCCGTGGCTTTTCACCTCAAATAGAATCCCAGGCACAACCAACAGCAGAGAGAGAAAGAATGAGGGAGGGGTGGGGAAAGGAACAGCAGAGAGAGGGAAGGAGCAAGGGGGGGTGGGGTCTTGCTGTGTGCCACACCTTTTGGGGGCAAAACACTATCGTAAGAGGGACTTTACCTAACAAATGCGATCAGCATAACCTGGTTTCTTGTACCCTCAGTGAAACCCCAACAACTAAAAAAAAATGTAGGCCTTAAGTTTTACCGTTAGATTTCTTAAGGGCTATTGGTAACTTGTGACTTGTGAGCAAGTCCTTGCCTCTCTTTGGGGGCCTCTATTTTCCCACCATGAAAGTGAAGGGTTTGCTCTACCCAGTGATTTCCAACTGCGGCCGGGAGGCCGCAGCACACTGGTGTGCCTCGAAGATTTTTAAAGATCATTAATTAAATTATTTTTGAAAGAAATGAAAAGCATAGGAAGTATATTCTTTTTTTCACTCTTTTTCTTTCGATCAACATAACTTAGGTGTACCACAGAAGTTTAACTATAGGTTAAAGTGTGCCGTGAGATTTTTAAAAAGGGTGAAAAACAGTGATCTAGACCATTTACTATCTCAAAGGTTTTTTTTTTGCTCTGACAAGTCTAGGATTCCGTGACTTAGCAGTTGGCCTCTTATTTCAGAATAGTCTACTAAAATAAGAATTAAAAAATAATGGTGCTTGTTTTTAACCATTTACTTATTTTTTAAATAATTTTATTAAATCATAATTGTGTACATTGGTGCAATCATAGGGCACAATGTGCTTCATATACAATCAGAAATATTTTGATCGTACTGTTACAGATAGCCTTCATGGCATTTTCTTGATCACTATATAA
>CAUYON010011805.1:0-28872 GCA_963573935.1 Arctocebus calabarensis | reverse complement strand
AAATGGCCAGGCGTTGTGGTGGGCGCCTATAGTCCCAGCTACTTGGGAGGCAGAGGCAGGACACTCGCTTGTGCCTGGGAATTGGAGGTTGCTGTGAGCTGTGATGCCACAGCACTCTATCCAGGGAGACAGCTTGAGGCTCTGTCGCAAAAAAAAAAAAGAAAGATGATGGTGATAATCGTGATGTCACAATGATGTGGAGATTATACTAATGGTGATATTGTAATGATGGTGACCGGGATGATGGTTGTCATGGTGATGATGGTAATGGGGATAATGATTATTGCTGGCAGGGGAAATTACTTTCAGGTTTTCAAAGGCTGTCCTCCATGTAGGCTGTGTCATGGCCCCAGGATCCTCCTTATCTTCCCAGAGAGAGAGAGACAGACAGACCGACAGACAGACGAAGGCTGCAGAGCCATCATGACCCGCTGCTGCTGCAGTTTTCCTGCATAAGCGCATGTGGAAAAGAATGTTGCTGCCATCTCTCCAAAGCTAGGGTTGAGCGGAGGCATCAGCCTTCTCCTGGATGTTCCTCTTGTCCTCACATATTGCCCTGGGCAGGTGATGGGGGAGTAATAAAGGCACCATGGCTAATGTTCCCATTGTTCATTGAAAAAAACTGAGGCCAGAGAAGGTAAGGGATCAAGTTAAGCCCAAAAAGCTGGGTCACTGCCCAGGGCTGGGTCACTCTCCTCCCTGCCCCCAGGACCTGGGGCATACCCACCTGGTGTGGCAGGCCCCTCACCTAGCTAGGGAGTCGCACTCCTAGTCCTGGGCCCGTTTCTGACCCGTTCCTTCTGGGGCCCTTCCCAGGTGTCTCACCTCTGCAGCCTCACCTGTGGGTCAGAGCCAGGTCAGTCCTACACAGGGCTTCCTTATGGTGCCATCACTGTTTTTGGTCTGGACCAGTCAAAGATGGAAAAAGGAGGGTGGATGAGGAGGAGAGAGATTGAGAGGGAGCCAACAGACAAGTCCAAGGGGTAAGTAGTTAATTTAGGAACTGGCTTGGTCTTCCATGCCATTGTTCTCTGAGAAGGAGCTTCCACCCAGCCTCCAGCAGCATGGGCAGCCCCCCCTCCCATGTATTAATAACGCTGAGCAGTGATGCCATTCGGCACTCTCACAAATGTGTCACTACACTGACTAATTCTTCTTAATTAGAAACAAGGACAGAAGAGCGTGGTCCTTGGAGGCTTGACAGCCATCGCGCTCCGGGTGTGCGCTGTGCCTGCCTGCTGCCTGTGGCTTCTTGGGCTCCCTCACCTGCCTGAAAGTTGGGTGGGGCCAGGACTGAGTTTCAGCCTCAGGACAGTGGTTCTGGGCCTTTCTGCTGAGCTCCAGGCTCAGCAACACAGCCTGGGGTTGGGGGGAGCGGGCAGCTGCTGGGGCAGTCCCTGGGTGGGAGCAAAGTGATGCCACACTCACCCCAGCCTCTGGAGGAGGTCACGGTGGTTACCCTCCAGGTCACTCAGGCAATGAGCAGGGCAGGAAAGGTGCTCCCACGCCGTACTGGGTAGGCAGTACCTCACGTCATGATACGCTCAGTGGATCCCAGGTCTGGGGGAGTCCAGGGTGAGGGAGATTTCCTGCACAGAGGGACCTGGAGCCAGCTCTCGGTAGGGTGCCCCAGGAAGGGGTGTGGTCCACCCACCTCCAGGTGCCCCTCACTGCCCCACACCCTCCTACCAACCAGTACCATGTACCTGCCTTGGGCTGGGGGTGGCTTGAGGGCCGTAGAATTTTCTCAACAGGAAACCAAACTCAGGGCCTATGCAAAGCCACTGCCATAACCCCGGAAGTCACGGCCAGGCGAGTTAGCACTGAGCACTGCGTGTGCCGGGTTCCACTGGGCTTAGTCCTCAGCCTCCTCTCAGCAGGTGCTGCTGTGGCACTGTGACTCCTGTTCAACCGCTGCACATGGAGGGACTGGAAGTCGGTCTTAGCATGTTCTGCAAAATCCCTCAGACCCCCTCAGCTCTGGTTCTCACAGACAGAGCGGCTTTCTGCTTTAGCGGTGAAAATGTCTTTCCAGCTTGTTGGTAGACGTGGAGCCCACTCTGCAAGGAGCAGGACACCCTCCACAGCCAGCCAGGTCCAGGAACTTCTCACTGGCTGTGGCTGCTCTGACCTTCTGCAGATGTGGCAACAGGGATCATTCTGATGGCTGGGTCAGCTGAGCCATCGTCCTGTGACTCGTGGCCTCCTAGGGCTGGAGGAGGTGGGGGCAAGGATGACAGCCTCACCCACGGGCGGGAGGCTGGCAGCCTCCTCTCCTCTTCCTCCAGTAGGAAAGTGAATTAAAAAAACTTGCCCAGAGTCACACAGCCAATAATGACCAGGATTGGAGTTTGAACACAGGCTGGTCTCCCCCAAAGCCCTGTATCAGCGAAGGACATGGCCAGCCAGAGGTAATGTGCATGTGGGTGATCAAGCTGATCATGCATGTGGTGGCTGTAGTGCGGTGTGGCCACAGCAATTGAGGTGGGACAGCAGGAACCATGTGAGTGTGATGACCGCAGTAGTGCTGGTGGGATCGTGATGGCCACAGTAGAGCAGTGGTTGCAGTGGTCACAGGTGATGGCTACAACATGTGACGAAGCGTATGGCAACTTGCCGGTGAGAACCTGGGTGGCCCAGAGGAAGCAGGGATGTGAGGTGCAATGCCTCTCATGCCCTGAGGATAGCAGAGCCTGGGCCTGCAGGCCTGGAGGGCGCTCCCTGGAACCCTCCTCCTCGTTCCCTAAGGCCCAGCCCTATCCCTCCAATGCAGACTCAAAACCCTATGGGCTCTTGAGATGGCAATTTATTTTTATTTAGAAAAATGCATTGCTTCAGCCCCTATAAAGCCCCAAGGGCAGCCGAGGGGTCCTGGGAGGGTGGAGCACCCTGGGGTGGGAGGAGGAGCCTGTGGCTCCAGCCCAGGAGAGGAAACAAGATCATCCTGGGAGGGGTCGGCCTTCCAAGCGACTGGGGCCCAAGGTCGTGTGTGTGCGGCTGGGTGTTCACCCAGGCTGGGGCTGAAGCCAGGGGGCGGTCTCCAGGGAGCACAGCAGAGATACAGAGGCTGGGGAAGGGAGAGAGAGATGGAGAGAGACAGAGGGACAGAGGGAGACAGAGATGGGAGATAGAGGGACAGAGAGAGACAGAGGGAGATAGAGACACGGGACAGCGAGAGATGGAGATAGAGACAGGGGACAGAGGGAGACAGAGATGGGAGATAGAGGGACAGAGAGAGACAGTGACGGGAGATAGAGGGACAGAGAGAGACAGAAGGAGATAGAGACAGAGGAACAGAGAGAGACAAAGACGGGGGAAAGAGTGACAGACAGACAGAGGGACAGAGAGAGATGGAGATGAGAGAGGGACAGAGGGAGATAGGGAGGCAGAGATAGCCAGGGACAGAGACAGAGAGATGGGTGAGATACAGAGACAGAGGGACAAAGACAAAGGGGGAGACGGAAGGAGACACAGGGAAAGAGGGACAGAGAGGCAGAGACAAACTGGAGCCCAGCCTGGTCAAGTTAGCCCAGGAGGAACCAGAGGAGCCCAGGGGTGATGAGTCTGGGCCCATCAGAAGGGGAACCTGAGGCTGCTGGGCATCCCAGAGCCCTTCCTGACAACATTGTCATGGTCAGACAACTGCATATGGGGCAGCCAGGGGCCTCGGCCTGGGGCCTGGGTCCATGGCCAGGTACAGAGCAGGGTGAGGGTCATCAGCAGGACCAGGGCAGCCCCTCTCCACTCTGTGCCCACCCACCTGGGCTGACACCCTGGCCCTCTTCTCGAGAGGGTCCTTCCTCTGAGGCACTGCCTTCCATCAGGGACCTCGTCCCCAGACCTGCTTGGTCCAGGGAAGGAATGAATACGTTTTTGGAAGAATCCATGAACTTAGGAAGCACAGCCAGCACAGCCTCCCAGCTATGGTCCCAGAAGTTCCTGACCCCTCAGCTGGTGGGAGTAGGATAGAGAGAGGTGGAGGTCCTATTGCCACCCTCCCAGGGGCATAGGGTGGGGAGGACAAGCCCAGTGGGGCTGGGCAGGTGGGCCTCTCCTTCCCAACCCACCTCCATTCCAGCAGCTGCTCCACAGGGCCTGGCCTCTCTCCTATGCTGGGTGACCCCCCAGGCAGCAGAGGGAGCTGCATGCAGAGGGTCTCTTGAGAGCCTGACTAGGGTCCTAAAGGTGCCAGAGGACAGGGCACAGAGGGATGAGGACGGGCAGCCTCAGAGCAGGTGAATCCAGGTTGAAACCACAGCTCAGCTCTCACTGTGGGCCATGTTCCCCCCACCCCTTACCCTCTCTGTGCCTCGATTTCCTCATCTATAAAATGGGGCGTCAGTGGTCACCCCCGCTCATCTGGGGTTCAGGGAGCTGCTTGGCTTGCAGTAGGGCCCTCCCTTTCTCTGATATGACCTCTATTTTCACCTGCTTTTCCACAAAGGTCACAGAACAGTGGATTCCCCTCCCTAAGCCACCCCAGGACCAAGGTTGTCCTGGTAGGACAGACAGGTACAAAATGAAAACATAAGTCCTTTGTTCAAAAAATCAGTGAAATTGGCCTGGCGCCTGTGGCTCAGCGGGCTGAGGCACCAGCCACGTACACCTGAGCTGGTGGGTTCGAATCCAGCCTGGGCCCCCCAAACAATAATGACGGCTGCAACCAGAAAATGGCCAGGCGTTGTGGTGGGCGCCTATAGTCCCAGCTACTTGGGAGGCGGAGTCATGAGACTCACTTGAGCCCAGGAATTGGAGGTTGCTGTGAGCTGTGATGCCAAGGCACTCTATCCAGGGTGACAGCTTGAGGCTCTGTCTCAAAAAAAAAAAAATCAGTGAAATTGCAGCATGAAAGCTAGTGCAGACCCTTCTGAGCTCAGGGCCCTGTGTGACCTCTCCCTGCCCCCACCGCCACCCCGAGCTACCCACACATCCTGTCATAACACTCTGCAGAGCCTCATACAGGCCTAGGCCTCAGAGCTGCGGGCACCTAGGGGCGGGTGCCCCTCAAGGTCTCCCTGGGGTACTATCAGGGACTGTGGAGACAGAGTGGAGACCTGGGCAGCTGACACCTCCGTGGTGATGAAGGATGGTGGCTGAGGCCTGGCACCCGGCAGGCACACAGTGGACAGGACAGTGCCGAAGCCCAGGAGGCAGGAGGAGATGGGGAAGGTCAGCCCAGGGCACCTGAGCTGCCTGAAGCTGTGTAGAACACCTGGGCAACCAGAGGGCACCAGAACAGGACCCAGGGGAGGGGCCTTGGCCTGAGACGGTGGCCCAGGAGGCCTAGGGGTGTGGCAGCTGAGAAGGGTAGGGTTCAGGGTTCAGGTCCCAGCCCCTGTGCAGAGGAGGGAGTCAGCCAGACACAGATGGCCAGGAGTGAGTGGAGGGAGGGAGGTGGAGATCCGTGGTTTCCAATGTCCTCCCCCAAGGAGCCTTCCCCCATGCGATCATCGTGGACCCTGCTGCCCACCTGTTGCCGGGCACTCCTGGGCCTCTGCCCCTCTAGATCTCAGCATCTCCCTCATAGAACAGTGCCTGGGAGGCCCCCAACCTCTGGCAGGTGCTTGGTGACAGCAACTCTTTGAGTTTCGTCAACCCAGGACAAAGCCCGGCTCCCTCAGAGTCCCTGGGGGAGTACCTAAGGGTTTGTAGGAGACGGAGGGACTGCTGGGCAGGGCTGGGACCTCCCTTGGGAGAGAAGTGTCTCCAGCTGCCTCCCCTGCTATCCCCTCCTGCGGGTCAGCAATCCTCATGGGGCTCAGTCCAGGGGCAGCATTCCCTGGGCCTCTGGCATCCGGGCCTGGGCTCCGCCATCCATTCTGGCAGGGCTGGGGCTGGGCAGGGGTCCTTTCAGGGCAGCCCCTCAGCAGCGGGTGGTACAGAGCCTGCCTGCGTGGGGAAGCTCCTGCCACGTCACAGCCCAGCTATTCTCAGCCTGGCTCCTTTTATGGCCATGGAAGTGAGCTGTGATGCTGGCAGTCTGTGGCACGGGAGAGATTTAAATGGAAATGCAGAGAACAGCAGGAAAGCACAGCCGCCAGGGCGGGGGTGGCAGGCTGTCCTGAATGCCACCCCCTCCCTGGCACGGCATCCTCAACCCCCAGCTCTGGGGGCGTCCGGCCGGCCAGCTGGCAGCGAACCCTCCATCCTGTGGAGGGTGGCCACTCTCAGAGCTGCAGCACGATTCAAGCCGAGGGAGGAGGGGCAGCCAGGGAGGTGGTGGGAGGCACATAGTCCGGCTAGGCATCGTCTGGGGCTGAGTGGGGTGACCACCATGTACCACGCCTCAAGTTGGACCCTAGTGCTCCAGGCGAACCTTTGTGCTCCCCCAACCCATGACTGTGCTGTGGCTTCACACTCAGCTTGGCCCACCAGACGCGGGGACCCGGACCCTCTGAATAGCTCTTCTCACCCTGGCTGAGCCAAGGGGGCCACAGCTGGGCCCTTCTCACTTCCCTCACCCTCCAGCTCTGCCCTGAAGGATGGAACAAAGACCACCCGCTTCACCTCAACCTGCCCAACGTGTCCCCCTTACCTGTCCACTGAACACCTGGGGACAGAGTGTCTCTGATGGGGGACAAGCCATATACCCAGAGCACACCCAGGGCAGGCACCAGCAGTGTGCCCTGCCCACACACGCTGGTGCTTACACACACACACACATATTCACATAGCCATAGATACACAGGAAGGCCTGCACAGATACACAGGAAGAAAGACATTATTTGTGCTCTGGGGCACACACAGGAGAGGACGGGGGACATAGAAAACTCAACCAACAGGCACTGGTGGCCAGGAAGCCTTCCTGGAGGTGGTGGCTATGGGCTCAGATCCAGACAACACTTAAAGCTGAGGTTTAACACTGGGTTAATGATGTTGCTTGAGCACAGGGAGGCAGGTGGAGTGGATGGGTATTCTGGGTGGAGGGAATCTTGTGGTCGTAGGGCCAGCTGGCTGCTCTTCTCCCTCTACTTCACCCCCTGAGTCAATGCTGACCTCAGCACCACCATTTAGTCCAGTCTGCCTGCTGTGTGCCAAGAATGCGGGTCCAGAGGGGTGAAGTGACTTTTGTGAAGTCACGTAGCCCCATAGGGATGTGGGATGAGCTGAGCCCTGTCCTCATCTAGTGCTCAGACCAGGCTGGAGACATCTGCTGTGCCAGGCATGCTACCCAGATGAGGGGCACTCATCAAGGGCCTCCTGGGCTCCAGCCCGTCCTCTGCTCTTGCCATGACTCATGTCTGCTGGCATGTGTGCCCCAGGCTTGCACCTGCAATGACCGGATGGCCCCCTTCCCCTTTGTCCCTGACAGGGTAGTACCAGTCTGAAGGGGACCAGCCTGATGCCCCTATCAAGAGCCCCAGGATGGAAACACCTTCAGGGTATTCTTTGGAGAGCCTAGAGAGGGTGACCTGCTGGTGCTGATTGGTGGCTAAGGACAGTGACCCGGCTGGCAGCACAACTGAGGGCCACACATGGCCCAGCATCCTCCAAGCCTGTATGGGGGGTCATGGGAATGCTCTCTTCTTTATGGGGTGCTGTATACCACCCTTCCCAGGAATACACACCCGCCTGGTACAGTGCCTGCTGCCTTTGGCTTGGGAGCTGTTTGTTGACTGACTGACTCATCCCATGGGCTGAGCAGGTTGGAGATAGTATGTGCATTTCACAGGTGAGGACACTGAAGCTAGAGGAAATGGGGATCGAGGGGACTTGCCCACGGCCACACAGGACATGGCAACATCTCTCCTAACCTCTTGCACTCTTCCCACCCTGACTCCGGCCTTTCCCAGTGTGTGGCTTGAGCAGGGAAGTCCCTGGGCCTCTCTGGGCCTGGGTCTCCCCTTCTGTATAATGTCAGGGTGGGAGATGGATGAGGAATGACTATCTCCTGAGTATGACCACCACATTGCCCTTGTCTGCTAGTGGTCAGTCGAGGTCTGGGCTCTGACAAGCCTCCCCACCCTAGAGGGGACCCCTGCAGGGCAGCCAGGTTGCTGGATCATTGGAAAAATACAAACTTTCCTTAGATGCTGGACTGGGACACAATGGGGCGGAGGCAGGAAGGAGCAGGGAGGAGGGTCTGGTGTGTGGGGGCCCGGAACAGGCTGCCTGTTCCAGGGACAGGGACGCAGTGGTACTCAGCTTGCCAACCAGGGAGGAGAGGAAGGAAGGAAGGAAGGGGAGCAGAAAGAAAATGTTCCTGCGGCTGCGGGGGGCTGGGAGTCTGTGCAGGGAAGGGGGTGCTTGGTGTCCCTGTGCCTGCCAAGCGCCTCTGTCTCTCCTTGGCCCCAGACCATCAGCTTCTGTCCTCTCCATGAGTGCCCAAGCCACCCCACACCTCAGGGGCTCTCCTGGCCCTCGGTATCACCTTGCAAGCTATGCCTAGCAACAGCAGGGCTTCCTGGAGACCTTGCCCAGTTCCACTCTGGCCCCCTCCAGGGATCTCTAGAGGCTGTCTAGGGACAGCCGCACCATTGGTAGCTGGGGAATTGGGCAGGTGGCTTAAGAGACAGGGACCCCGTCCCTGTCACTTGCCGTCTCAGTGGCCAAGAGCAGGGCTCCCATCTCTATGGAGCTCTGTAGGAAGCAGGTGTGGGGAGCACCTCTGTGGCCAGTGACAGCCAACAACTGGGTGGTCAGTCTCTCACCCTGCCCTCCAAGTTCCCAACCTCAGCCCATTTTCCTCTGGACAATTCTCCAGACTCAGCCCAGATCTGCTAAGCTTGCTCCCTGCTCTTGGGAGGGGTCCAGGACCTCAATCCTAGCTCTGGTCTCCCTCCTCTATCCCCCACCCCCACTGCAGGTGGCCCCTCAGCAGCAACAGTGGACATGGGCAGCAGATGCAGTGGAGCCAGTGGAGGTTCCAAGTGTCCAGCTGCCTTGGCCAAACCCACCCCTAGCTCCTCTGCATGGCTCACCGAGCACAGCAGAACAACCTGAGCCCACTACGGACAGCCTTGGAGGCAGAGAGGAAGGATGGTGAGGGGTAGTGGCCAGAGTCCCCTCCTGGGCAGCCAAGAGGGTCCCAGAGGTGACACGGAGGAGGGGCTCCCAGCTGGACAAGTTGGGAGAATCATTTGGCCAGACTAGGTGGGCTCCTCAGCTTTGCTGGACACGTGGGCCTGGTGTTGTCACCCACTTTACAGACAGCAGGTTGATGATCAGGTGAACAACAGCCGAGCACTCCTGATGAGAGAGAGAAGTGGCCTGCACTCCTCCTAACCCTTGAACCCTTGCCTGTGAGCATGCAGACGAGGTGCTGGCCCAGGACAGGCCCGGGGTCCCACCTAGGCTTGGCAGCTTGGGAAGCCCTACCTTGTGCTTAAAAGGAAGAGGTGACAGGAAGAGAGGACGCTTGGGGTGGGACCCAGCATGAGAGCCCAGTGGCAGGGTGAGGGGGCCGAGGTCAGAGGTCAGCAGCTCTGTACCACAAGGACCCTGAGATGGGCAGCCAAGGACACCTGCCCTGAGGGGGTGGTGAGAGGCTGTCCACCAGGAGATCTGGTCAAAAAATGAGGCCTGTAGCCAGGCGGCCTGGTCTGTCAGCACCATGGGCAGTGGACGGCAGTGGGCTGAAGCCACATTACTGGCGCGCCTTTGAGGCAGCAGGCCTGGGGTGTGACCACAGTAGGCAGGCAGCAGGGCGGGAAGGCTGCGTCTCCACCCTCACAGCCTTCTCCTGGTGCCCGGCTCTTCACCAGCTGAGGGTAGCCCTGCAGCTCAGGTCAGGTGGGCTCCTCACCTTGGAGTGGGTGGGTTTTGGTGCAGCCCTGCCTTCAGGGGGAGCAGTGTTACCTGCTGGCCTCCCAGAGGGAGGCGGCAGTGGGGCAGTGGGCTCTGGGGAAGCAGGCGGCACCCTCACTGCACAAGACCTATGGGTCTGCTGGGGGCGACTCCCCACACTTTGAGCCAGCAGGGACAGCTAGGCATGTCCCTGGAGGAGGACAAGGGGGCTTAGGGAGCTGTCCTCTGAGAAGTAGGATGGGAGGTTTGGGGCATGGGTCCCCACATACCTTTGGGGGCCCAGGCTGCAGGTGCTTAGGAGCCAGCCCTGAGCACTATGGGAAAGGGACACTGTCAAAGAGATGTCTTAAGAATGGAGGGAGGGGGATGGCACCCCAGGGTCTGGGCAGTATGTCAGAGAGGCCCAAGACTGGAGCTGGGCCCTCCAAAAAATGCATTTAGGAGAGAGATCCACCTTGAAACAGGCATCTCCATCTCAGTCTCAGGCCTCAGGTCACCTGGCCCACCCAGCCCCCCTCAGGGTTCTGAGTGGGGGAGCAGGGCCAGCAGGTAACACTACTACCCTTGAAGGCAGGGCTTCCTGCCCCTCCCCAAACCTGCACCTCTGGGCCACCTGCTCTGGATGAGGCTGCGGCTTGTGAGGGAACAGGCAGCGGGGGCTGGAGCAGCAGG
This sequence comes from Arctocebus calabarensis, assembly GCA_963573935.1. Lineage (NCBI taxonomy): Eukaryota > Metazoa > Chordata > Mammalia > Primates > Lorisidae > Arctocebus > Arctocebus calabarensis. The sequence goes on along the minus strand of CAUYON010011805.1, from coordinate 18,453 downwards.
CCGGGCAGGCCCTGTAATGAGAGGCCCTCCATGGCTCTGGGAGCGGCCTGGCCTCTTTTCTGGAGGCGGAAGATTGAAGCCCAAGGCTGCATTGTGGGGGTTTGGTGAGGACTTCTGGGGCGATAATTGGGCAGCGATTAAATGTTCTAGGCAACGGCTGCTGCCTGTCACCTGTCAGCTGGGTTGAGTTAACAGCCTCTGTGCAGACCTTGTAGTTGGGGCAGGCAGGGGTCTGTGTGACCCACCCTGGAGATCTATCCTTGTCCTGCAGAAAAGGACTGGGCTCCTTCAGCCCACATGCTCTTGCCCACATCTGGCTCTTCAGTGGGTGATGGGAGAGGGGGTGGTGAGATGACTGTGGCGTTGAGGGGTGTGCAGGGATTCCCAATTAAGGGGTCTGGCTCTGATCTTACCAGTCCTACCCTGCTCGCTGGGCCACCTTGGAAACTGCCCCTCCTCCAGGCCTGGCTTCCCCAACACAGGCTGACGCTGGTTTTATAGAACTGTGTGGCAGTGCCAGCTCACGCTGTCACCCTTGGGTCACAGTCTGCAGCCTTAGCTCAGGTGTCCTCCCAGCCTTACCTCCTTGTCTCTGCTCCCACCCGGAAGCCTGGTCATTTTGCTGTTGCCTCAGGTAGGGGTGGAGGGGGCAGCTGGAGGCCACTAGTGGCCAGGGGCCTGAAAGCTGAGCTCTAGCGATGCCACCAGCTAGCCAAGGACACTCAGAAGCCACACAAGCTTGTAAACCTTGATGGAGCTGCCCTGGTCACTGAAGTGCTGGCCCTCATGGTCACAGGCAATTCCCAGCTAGCACATCCCGCTGACCCCTGTAGCCACACACAGCCTACAGTGACCTGACAGGTGTACTCGCTCCCACTGCCAGGGCCACACTCACCCACAGGGCCTGGAACCTTGGTGTGCGCGCCCAGCACCTCCCTGTGCCCTGGGATTCCACTGTGGGAAGGCTGGTGGTCCCCTGCACTGCGGCTTCTCTGCCGGCTTCCGCGGGGCCCCTCCGCCCTCCCTTCTCTGTCCTCCCACTTGCCTTTAATTAGAAATGCCAGAAGAGCCATTTTGGGGGAGTTTTCACCAGAAAGACATTCCCCCTGGCGGAAAGGAGGAGGAGACAGACTGGCTGGGGGGAGCTCCCCAGGAGAGCAGAGGGGGTGGGATTTCAGGGAGTGTGGGCACCTGTGTGTCCTTGAGTGCCTGAACAAGACAGAGAGGGCTATGCGTGGGGGGCATGAGTGTGTACGTGGGGGGCATGAGTGTGCATGTGGGGGGCCTGAGTGCAGGGCATGAGCTGGGGACACGAGCTGCAGCATGTGTCTGAGTGAGAGAGAGGGAAATTGGCAACACAGGGGACAGGTATCTGGGCCGTTCCTGATTTTGGGTCCCCACACCGCTGGCCGTGGGTACTGGTGTATGTTACCTGTGCCCAGATTACATCAGAGGGCCTGAAGACCCCCACCCATCCAGCCAGAATTTGAGCAGCCCCTAGGGACGTGCCTCCCCTCCCAGGTTGCCAGCGAGCCTGAAGGGGCCTCCCTCCCAGGGGCCTCAGCTTCCGGAGCCCCTGTCCTTATATGGTGCTGTGCTTCCCTCTTCCTCTCCTGCCGCAGCTGCCAGCTCCCTCCTCCCTCCTCCCCTCTCTCATCCCTCCTCCCTTTCTCCTCCTTTCACCATCTTCTTAGAAGTCCTGGAGCTTCTGGCCAGGTTCCTGGTGTAGCCTGGGAGGTTAGGCCCAGTGTCCTTCCCTGGAGCCGAATGACCCCTCCATCTCCTCCAACCCCATGCTCCCCAGGTAGCAGCTGCCAGGTTTCCCTGGAGACACACAGAGACCTCTAAAGACCTGGTGTAGAGACCCTAGGCAGTCCAGTCTGGCCATTGTTATAGGGGCAGGTGCCACACATCCACGGCAGTGCCAGGGGCCTGGGCAGAGCCTGGCAGGCCTGAATTTGTGTCCCTCACAAAAAGCAGAGGTGAACCAGCCCAGGACCACAACTCAAGGGTGGGCAGGAGCTCACACCTGGGGACCCGAGTGTGTGTGTGTGTTCGCTGAACCCCTCAGCCCCAGAGGGTGCCAGTCAGGTTTTTCTGTATGTTTGACCATCCCACAAAGATGGACAGTCAGAGGCAGGGGCAGGAAATACCCAGGAGAGCAGTGTCCAGCGCCACCCCTCTTAGGAGAGGGGTGAGTGATACCCTGGGGGAGGGCCGCAGCTAACAGCCCCTTCTTTGCTGCCCCGCAGAGGGACTAGGCTCTGAACGATCCCTCTGTCCCCGCAGGCTGAATGAGTGCAGGGGTGGGCGGCGCGAACGCAGGGATTAGTCACCCCGCCCGCCAGGGTGCTGCGGGAGGGAGCGAGCGAGTGGGCGCGGGGGGCGGGGCCTGCGGGGGGCGCGGGCGGGAGCCTGCGCCGGGCCAATGGGAGCCGCGGCGCCGCGAGGAGGCCGCCCACGGGCCGCGCTGGCAGCATAAAGAGCCCGCAGTCGCCGGCTCAGCGCAGAGCTGTGGTGCTGCGTCTTCAGCAGCAAAGCCAGCCCCGCGGCACAGGCGACAAACGGACGCTCCCGTGCCGCTCCCGCAGCTCCGCACCGCTCAGGACGCCACTGGAGCAGACTCAGACCTAGGCCGCCCGGGCAGCGCCACCGGCTCTTGCACCCTCCCTCCGTCTGCCCCAAGAGGAGTTTGGCGCCTGTCCGGAGTGCCGGGTACCTGCCGCAGATGGAGCTGGACCACAGGACAAGCGGTGGGCTGCACGCCTACCCGGGGCTTCGAGGAGGGCAGGTGGCCAAGCCTAACGTGATCCTGCAGATCGGTAAGTGCCGCGCCGAGATGCTGGAGCACGTGCGGAGGACCCACCGGCACCTGCTGACCGAGGTGTCCAAGCAGGTGGAGCGGGAGCTGAAGGGGCTGCATAGGTCGGTGGGCAAGCTAGAGAACAACCTGGACGGCTACGTGCCCACGGGCGACTCGCAGCGCTGGAAGAAGTCCATCAAGGCCTGCCTGGGCCGCTGCCAGGAGACCATAGCCAACCTGGAGCGCTGGGTCAAGCGCGAGATGCATGTGTGGCGGGAGGTGTTCTATCGCCTGGAGCGCTGGGCTGACCGCCTAGAGGCCATGGGCGGCAAGTACCCGGTGGGGAGCGAGCCGGCCCGCCACACTGTCTCGGTGGGCGTGGGGGGACCCGAGGGCTACTGCCACGAGGCTGATGGCTACGACTACAATGTCAGCCCCTACGCCATCACTCCGCCACCCGCGGCTGGCGAGCTGCCAGGGCAGGAACCTGCCGAGGCCCAGCAGTACCAGCCGTGGGGGCCAGGTGAGGACGGACAGCTGAGCCCTGGCGTGGACACACAGATCTTCGAGGACCCTCGGGAGTTCCTGAGCCACCTGGAAGATTACCTGCGCCAGGTGGGTGGCTCTGAGGAGTACTGGCTGTCACAGATCCAGAACCACATGAACGGGCCAGCCAAGAAGTGGTGGGAGTTCAAGCAGGGCTCAGTGAAGAACTGGGTGGAGTTCAAGAAGGAGTTCCTGCAGTACAGCGAGGGCGCGCTGTCCCGTGAGGCCATCCAGCGTGAGCTGGACCTGCCACAGAAGCAGGGGGAGCCGCTGGACCAGTTCTTGTGGCGCAAGCGGGACCTGTACCAGACACTCCACGTGGACGCCGAGGAGGAGGAGATCATTCAGTACGTGGTCGGCACCCTGCAGCCCAAGCTCAAGCGCTTTCTGCGCCACCCACTGCCCAAGACCTTGGAGCAGCTCATCCAGCGGGGCATGGAGGTACAGGACGGCCTGGAGCCGGCTGAGGAGCCAACGGGCCCCCAGCCCCCTGAGGACGAAGCCGAGGCCCTCACGCCTGCCCTCACCAACGAGTCTGTGGCCAGTGACCGGACCCAGCCTGAATAGAGGGCAGCGGGAGCCCCCAGCCTGCTGGCCACACTCAGCCTGTGGCCTTTGCCAGCCTGGACTTCAGAGTGGGGGCTGACTCCTGCAGGGGAAGCCCCTGTCCCACTGGGCGGCCCACTCGGCCTCCTGATCTGACTTGCACACAGCCATCTGGATGTGGTCACTACCCTAAGCAGCAAAGGAGCCCCTCTCCCCTGCAGATCTCTGCCTGCCACCTCCCCTCTCATATGTGTTCCCAGCCCTGCCCACCCTCCATATTCTCAGGCCACTGCAGAACATCCCCAGCTTCCTCATTCTGCTTCAATGCCTGGACCCTCTGGACACTCAGAAACCAAGTGTCTGGATGACACAGGCCAGCAGGCACCATGCTCACAGGACATCCAGGGCAGAAGCTAAGGCAGAACCAATGCCCAGGAAACCTCGGCTTCTGGCACTGCCACCCTCTCCTGGCACCACCAGAGCCAGCTGGCACCCTCCCTGCCTGCCAGGGCAGCTGGCCAGCCCCAGGCAGCCTGGCTCCCTCCTTCCCTGAGAGCCAAAGCCGCATATGTAGCAGCAGCAGCCATGCCCAGGCATCCTGGTGCCTCCTGGTCCTCAGGTGAGCCCCTGCCCCAAGGTACCACCGGGGTTGGGGGGGAGGCTTCTTAGAGCTGTGAAGGCCCAAGGCACGGAGGCCATTTTCCAGGTGAGCCCACTGAGGCTCAGAGGCGCTCCTAGTAAGTTAGCTGCAGGGATGGGGAGAGGATGGCTCTGGAGAGGGGAGAAGCAGAGAGACCCCAGACGTCAAGGAACGGGGTGGCTAGGGGCAGGGCTGGGGAGTGTCTGAGCCAGCCCTCATGGACCCACTTTTCTCTCCTCTAGCACCAGTGATTCACGCAGCCTGGGGAAAGAGCAGAACTCAGCTCCATGACTCACCGTGGCAGGCGGAGGGTCCCAGAGGGGCTGAGTCCTCAAATCCGGCTGATGCAGAGCCAGGAGAGAGACAGCAGGTAATGGAGTGCCATCCCTCCCACCGGACCTGTTCCTCAGCTGTCCTGATCAAGAATGAGCTCCCCCCACGCTGCTCCTCAATGCTCTGGGCAAGCCCAAGAGTGGCCCTGTCCACCCACCCCCATGGATCTAGCCCCAGCCCCTCCCCGTGGTGTCCTGGATGCTGTCCTTGCACTGTCCTGACCATCCCATTTCTTCCTTGTTCCTTCAGGTTTCTAGGTTCCCACAAAATCTTTGCTGCTGTGTCTGGCACCGCTACTCTCCTCTCATCTTGCAAGCTGTCTCACAGGAGTCCCAGGACAGCCAAGAGAGAGGCCTGCAGACAGGAGGCAGCAATGCCAAAGGGCAGCAGCCTTAGACAGGCCAACACGAGGGCCAGGACCTGCCACCGTGCCTGCCCTACTGGCCACCAGCTGCCTGCCCCCAGAGCCACTGCAGCAACAGTTAGAGGTTAGCTACCCTAGGTCACCTCCCTGCAACACTGGAACCCCTACCTGCTGCGTGGCCAGCGTCTCTGCCAGAGTCCTCCATGAGCCTTGAGGTTGGGCCCCTGCCCCTGTCCCTGCTCCTGCCAACAGCCCAAGTCCTGCTGTCAAAACCCTGGAAGCCTTTACTCCTGGGGCTATTCCAGGCACTCTGCCCGGCTGTTGTTGCCCTGGCCTGAACCCCACCCTCTGCTCTAGCACCAATACCCAGGTGCTGGCGGGCCACTTGGGTCTGCAGCTGAGGCAGGCTCTGGTGGGGTTCTTTCTGCCATGTCCACTAGGGTTTCCAGATTCTGGGGAAGCAACTCTGCAGATAACACCAAAAGATCCTCCACCCTGTGCCCCGCCAGTTCCCACAGATTTTATTTTTGAAATAAGCCATAGCTCACACTTATAGGCTAGCACAGGCTGCAGGGAAGCCCCAGGGGCCTGGGGAGACCCTGGGGACCTCAAGAGGGTGTGGCCAACCCTCCAGCCCCCTACAGACAGGCCTTGACTAGTCTGGCTGTGTGCACCCCTGCCACTTTACCCCTACTCTTTTTGTAAGACTTTGTTAATAAAACACTGAAACTTCCTGGAGTGTCTGTCCATGTTGCCATATCTCTGCTGGTCTGGGCTGGGACAGAGCTGGAGAGTGAGGTCCCCTGGGCTGAAGGGTGATGCTGGAGTGTCTGTGGATCTAGTGAAGGGCTCCTGGCACACGGGGGGGTGCTACATGTCCCCCCACAGGGCAGATTTAGTCAGAGTCCTGGATCCCCAGGCAGAAAGTACCTTTGGGAGGTTCCCACACCCTGAAGTCCACCTGGCCTGGCTCAGCCCTGCCCCAGGGCCTGCAGCAGCCATTGGTCAGTGACTGCTGACTGGGACAGCCCTTGTTAATACCAGCTAGGGACTGTCTCCTGTCTCTCTGTGATCCTGCCAGGGGTCTCCAGCTGGGTGTGCAGGGGAACCTCTGCCCCCAAGGCTCGGCCCACACACCCTTCTCAGGATGGGAGACCCCAGCTGAGGGGGCTTTCTTTCTCTGAGCCTTTTTCCTCATCTGTAAAGTGGGAGGAAGCATCACTAGTGGGGCATCTCAGAAACGGCAGTAGCTCGGTGCCTGGCAGATGGTTAGCTTCCCTTGCCTTTGAGAGAATGCCGGTTTTTGAGAGGGGAGAGATGGCCTGGAGGGGCCTCTGTGCCAGTCAGTGCTCAGTGAGAAGCAGGAGCAGTGAGGAGACTCCACATGGCAAGGGTGGTCTCACCCCACGTGGGGTGCACGAGTCCAGTCACATCCCATAGCGTAGATGTGACTGGGCGCAGCTGTTGCAGGCGAGCACATGTGGACTTTATTCTCCCTTAGGGAAGCCTCTGCTCTGCCCTTTGGGCCTTTGACCTGAGCCAGGCCCTCCCAGGTTGCCCAGAGTGACCTTCCTTAAAGTCAGCTGACTATGGCTTCAAATCACACAGAGTACCTGCACCCCTCCGCTGGGGCTGCTTTGCTCCTGAGCGCTGCACCTGCTGGGAACCCAGACACAGGGTGGCGCATCCTCACCCTGCCCTGGTGAGATGGCCTGGGGAGGGCAGGGAATGGGAGGAGACTGAGGGAAGAGAGCCACCTGCCACCAGGAAATGTCGTCATCCTCCGCGCAAAGCAGGCACTCCATGATGAAAAGGCCGCCTCCGCCCTATTCTTCCCTTGTATTTCTCCTAAATAATGAAATTGCCGACAAGAATGGGGAAAGGAAATTGGCAAGAGCAGGAGGCTGGGCCCCGCAGTGCCGCCTGAGAGGCAGTCATTTCTCCTGGGAACACTACTGCTCACACAGAAAGCTGGAGGCTCTGGATGTGTTTTCTTTTTAATAAAAGGTTACTCCCTGTAATTGTGAGCAGGATATCCGAGAACTGCAGGTAATTCCACATGCGGCTCTGCGTCTTTGTGCTGCCAGGAAGCTGGAGGGTGTGTGGGGGTGGGTGGGGCACGGGGTGGAGGGGCCCAGGCCCTGAGTCCTCAGGACAGGATGTCCCCACTCTTCCCTGAACTGTTTCTGCCCATCCAGGTATCAAAGGTCTCTCAACTCTTCACTGTGGGTGGGGAAACTGAGACACAGAGAGGGGCTATGCTTGCCTCGGGTTGGAAGCAGAACTGGGCCTGGGGCAGGGCCACCCAGGAACCCTGTTGGGGCCCACCCTGTAGCTCCAGTCTGGGGCTTGCTGTGAGTCACCTGGGCCAGGGCTGTGAGGATGCTCAGGGGTCACCCTCTGCTGCCCTCAGGGCTCAGCCAAGTGTCCATCTCTCAGCCCCAGGACAGTCACTCTAAGAGGGTCACAGAACTGCACCAACCTGAGAAAGCCACGGGCCTGGAAAACAAGAGTCGGTGTGAGGAGAGGCTGCTGCAGAGCCTGGCAAAGGCAGCAGGCTGTCTGCACTCAGATGAGCATGTGGCAGTTGGCGGGGCTGCACCTATTCGTTCAGGACCTGCCGAATTCTTCTGCCACCCCAGGGCACCGTCTTGGCCACTCAAAGTGGGGGCTCTGCTGTGGAGGGGCTGATGCCAGCAGGAAGGGGCAAGAGACAGAGGAACAGGATGTGGCTGTAAGGCTGAGCCTAGAGGGGGCCGTCACGGCTACTGATGCCCACATGGGGGGGCACAGTCTCAGCCCATGCCCAGTGCAAAGGGCCTGAACACTTCTAGGAATGAGGAAGGGAAGATCTCGGTGGATTCTCAGGGGACAGAGGCCACAATGAAATTGTTTAGGGTGGTGCCTGCAAAGAATTTAACCTTGCCCAGTGAGGGGTCTTGCCTCTGCCCTCGCAGCCTGGGAGGTCATTCTGGGTCACTACAGCCCAGAATGTTCTGCCTGATAAGAATGTCCTTGTCGGCTCAGCGCCTATGGCTCAAGCAGCTAAGGCTCCAGCCACGTACACCTGAGCTGGCGGGTTCAAATCCAGCCTGGGCCCGCCAAACAACAATGACAACTGCAACCAAATAAATAAATAAATAAAATAATTAAAAAAAAAAAAAAAAAGAATGTCCTTGTCTACCTGGGGACCTCGGGCCACACAAGGTGGTCTAATTCTGTGATATCACTGGGAGCTTTGGGGAATGTGGCCTCCACTGCATCTCTAGAGGGGCTGGAGACAGCTCAGCTATGAGGGCAGCTGGCCAGGTCCACAGACAGATAGCCCCTGGGAAGATGCAGGCACTGTGTGTGCCGATGCCCGTGGCCAGGGCTGGTAGCCCCAGTGGGGGACACCTGGAGGCTCTGCTCCCTGCACCCCTGTTCTGGGCTGATTTTGCTCTGCATCTGTGCCCTATAATCAGCCACAGCCGTGAGCACACAGCTGTCCTGGGCCCCACCAGTGCTGGAGGACTGCCTGCTCTGAGGGTGCCTTGGGGCCCTCTGTAGCAGGTGTGGGGAGCAGCCTACTCAGCCACACCCATTTCTAACTCTGCAGGTGGCTTGGTGTTTCTCTAATTGGTGAGGGTCATTTAACCTCAGGAAGAGATAAAATTAGAATAGAACTTTAAAAGAGAATCAATCAAACTGTTATTTTTGTCGAATTTTAGGGTGGTATATGCATATATTTTTATTTTAAGCATTTTAACACTAAAAAGAATTTGGCTGACTGGAAACCATGGGGCAGCCCTTATGATGAGAATGTCATGTCCAGCTGGGCTGAGGGCAAGTCTGCTGGGGGCCGAGCCCAGGGTTCAAAGCCCACCTGGCTTCAAGGTGGGGACGATGCCACAGTGGGAATTTTGCCCCAAGTCTCCCCTGGAGGGGCTGAGGCAACCCGACTCATGTCCTGTCTGGACATCCCACCCCCTCCACAATAGTGTCCAGTCTTGGCCTCAGAGCACCACTGGCCCAGGGAGCTAGTCTGGGGCTCTGTGGGAAGCCAGCCTAAGATGGGGGGGCAGGGAGTGGGGATTCATCTCGCCAGGGCGCCTGGTGCAGACAGGTGGAGACTGGCTCTCCTGTGAGCCACCTTCACCCCTGCTCAACCTGGCCCTTTCATGTCAGTGCCCAGTGAACCCGGGTGCTGCTCCCCACCCCAGAGTCATCGTCCCAGTGACAAGGTAACTTCCAGCCATTGCCCAAGCCGTGACGCAGCACCCACCTCTCCCAGTAAAGAGATGCATCTTGTTGTCAACATCCTCTTCAAAATGCATATTGCAACCTTGCTGCCAGTCTAACGGTGTTAAGAGGTGGGGCCTTTGCAAGAGCAGATTTGGCCAGGGACTCAGTCCTGGCGAACAGATTAAGGTGTAGGGGTACAAGCCAGCTCCCCGCATGTGCTCTCTCCCTTCAACCTCTGCCATGGGCTGTGAGAAGAAGGCCCTCAGCAGCTCCCAGAGCCAAATAAACTTCTCTGTACTTGGCCCTGTCAGTGGTTTTCCATCATAGCAGGGAAAATTGACCAAGATCCGCCTGGATGAAACTGCTGGGCTCCCTGCAAGGGGGTCCTTCTGCAGCCCAGTGTTCCGGGTGTGGAAACTGAGGCTTTGGAGGTGCAGGGGCCCACCCACAATACTGTGGAACCAGCCTGACTCCCACTCCACACAGGTGGTGCCCAGAAGAGGCTCAGAAGGATGACTTGGAATGGATGCCTTTGACCCCTTACCTGCCTGGCCCCAGCTACGCTTGTTCCACCATCTGGGCTTCCTCCCTTCAAGTACGGTTTCTCCCTGGATTAGAGCAGAGGACAAAGCAAGCACAGAGCCTGCAGCGGCTCTGCTGCGGGTGGAGGGCTGTCTGTTCCTTCATCTCTTTGCCTGTCTGAGGGTGAGGGCAAGGGCAGGGCTCCTACTTAGAAACAACCTGCTTCCCGGCCCCACTGGCCCCTGAGCCCTGCTTCTGACCAGTCACTAACGCAGAGGCTGCCCACCCACCACGATCCCACAGTCAGGATCATGAGGCTCTTGCCCCTCTCCTGTCTGGTGTGCACCTGCGGGGCACCGAGCTTGTGCCTCCTTTGGCAGAATACCAAGGTGGTGAGTGGTCTGTAGCCTCCTTCCTCCAAGAGGGGAACCAGCACCCCACTTAGACTCCAGGCAGCCGCCTAGGACAGGCTCCTCTGGCCTCAGCCACAGCTTCTCTGGGATGGGACCTCAGAGCTGGAGTGGTACTCCTTGTATGGCTGGAGAAACCAAGGTCCAGGAGATGCTGGGAGTTGCCAGGGTGACCCAAATGGCCCTCTTTGTCTGTGTGTGCTCAGGTGAGCCGGGGTCCTTGAGTGGGCAGCAGCAGCCAGCTCGCCCATCTCAGCCCACCCCATGCAGCCTTTCTCTCACCCACTCCAAACCAGCCCTACCCCTCCGTGCTGACTGCACAGGAACCTGAGTCAGCATGGTTGGGGCTTGTTGGCCCCAAGGCCTGCAGCCCTCACTGTCCCCTCCACTGTGCCCGCTCTTCTCCATGGGCTGCAGTTCACTGCCCCTGGGTGCTGACACTGCTGTCCTAGGCACTTCAGCCATAATCGTTCCGATCCACACCCTTGGCCCCAACCCTGGTCCTCCCTTTTCCCATCTCCTAAGGGCCCTGGTCCCCCAGCCCACTCCCCAGGCAGCTCCACACCCACCCGATACCGAACAGTGGTACCTCCCACCCTCCCAGCCTTCCCCCAACAGGCCAGACCACTGTTTTTGCTACATTGATATTCAATGTTGAGCGACGCAACCTGTATGATGAAATACCATCCTCCGTGGAGAACTAGGAGCACATTTCCTTTCCCACACAGCGTTTGTTTTCCTGGCATTTCAGACGCCTCTTTCTGGGACACTGCTCACCATCACACACACCCTCTTGCCTGCAGGGTCCATCATGGGCCTCACCCACAGGGGCGGGGCCACTTTTGTGTTTGCTTGTTTGCTTCCCAGAGACCCCCTCCTGGAATAAAAAGATCCTTAAAAAATAAAATCACTGACTTGAGGAGCTGAGAACTAAAAACAAAATCCTAAGCCCTGCGCTAACTGAATGGACCCCTCTTGGCCAAGAGGACCCTAAAAGCACCTTAAAACTGTGCCCAGCCATGACCGGGCAGGAGAGGCAAAGCACAGTCACAGGGGCACGACTTCCCTTCATAAATATTCATGACCCCGCCTAGAGCCTCTTGAATATGTTTATTTGACCACTCTGCTCAATATAAAATCCTGTTCCCTTTGTCAATGGAAAGAGACCCAAACTTTGTAAAATAATTTAGAGAGATTTATTCCAAACTGAGTGTAAGTGACCATAGCTGGGAGAGCCACGCCCAAGAAGCCTTGAACAAGTGGTCTAGTGTAGGTTTACACATTTCAGGGAGACATGAGTACATGGAAGCTGTCCTCAAAGATGGCACATTTGGAAGCAGGCCATTACAATTCATACAGAGGTGGGTGTACAGACTCTTTGAGTTGTAATTGGTTAAAGAAATGAAGCTGTGTCTAAAGGCTTGCGAGTTTTAAGCTAAGGACTCACGAGTTCTGCTGGGTAAGTTAATAGCCTGCAGGTGTGGTCCAAGCTCTGCCCTCCACGGCCTTACGCTGTTAGGGAGGCAGTGAAAGGACATCTCCAAGAAGGGAGGGGGCATTACCCGGCAGGTCTGACCTCCCTCTCACAGCCAGCAACTCAGTTTTACGATTTCCCTGGGGTCCCTTGGCCAAGAGGGGCCTCCATTCAGTGGGAAGGGGGGCGGGCGGGAGAGGCTTAAGATTTTATTTTAGTTCACATCTTTTGTCTCTTCTGTGAGGCTCATGTGCCTGGCCTTCAAGCCAGGGTTCTGCTTCCCAGCCTGTTGGAATGGCCACCCAATAGGCTGCTACCCTTTGTGAAAAACAAAACTCTCTTTTCCCCAAAGTATAAACCTCATTAACTTTCCTTTTAATTAACAGAGCCGAAGGCCCTATGTGGCCTCCTGCTGCATGTGGGTCTAGAGACAGCGTTAGGGTCACCAACAACTGTCCTAGTCTCCGGCCCCTCTCCTCTCTCCTTGTCCTCCGAGTCGCCTACTGCCTCCCACTCACTCTGGTCCCCCCGTCCCTCCGCATCCTGCCAGGTACTTGGACCTAATCCCTGAATCCCTGAGTCCCAGGTACTCCAGAATCCCTGAGAGCACAGGTCCTCAGATGGAGGGGGCAGGACCCCCACCAGTTGTTTTTGCCACCTTCCTCTGTCCACCTGGGCCCCTCCCTCTGCCTTGCCCACCTCAGTGACCTTTAAGCACAGCCTCCTCCTTGGCCCAGTCCTGGCCAAGGCTGGGGCTGCTGGGCACCTGCTCCCTGAGCATCTGATCCTGAGTTCTTTCCCTATCCATGGCTGGGTCCCAAGTGTGGCCCTGACACCGAGGGGAAAGGGATAGGTCAGGAGGAGCCATGAGGATAAACAGCCTTAGCTGGAAAGGGCAGAGTCAGTCCCAGCCACTGTTCCATCTCTGAGCCATGGCTGGTATGAAATGTGCCAAGCCTCGGCCCAGGGCAGTTACAACAGGAGGGAAGTCTTGCCTAGGGGCTGTCTCCCAAAGATGGTCGCCCCAAGGGCATCTGACCAAGGCATAGGAGAGCCCCTGCCAAGATAACTCTATAATGTCTTCAGTTCCAAGGGATGGGACCCCAGGGCAGTCTCTGGCATCTGCTGGGAACAACAAAGCAGCCCATGATAACACCACCCCCACCCCTGTTGCAGGGAATGGCCTTTGTCGGCCAAACTCCTATTCATCCTTCAAAGCCCCATTCTTATCCCTCCGGAGAGAGTCCCTGCACCCCATCTCTGGTGCCACTGTTGTGCCTCAGACACCTGCCAGGGCTCCTCAAGCACAGAGACTCCCACGTCAGGCTGGCGTCCACCCTGATAGAGTCAAATAGAATTGACTCACCCAAATGGATCAACCCCCACCTTTCCAACAGATGTCCCACCCTTTCCCCTGGAAAGGGGCTATGCCAATCCCCACCCTTCTGACCTTTGAAACTCCCATCCACCATTACCCACATGCCGATTTCCTTCTCGAACTCAGTCTCTCCTCCCTGGGGTGAAAATAAAAGCCAATTTGCCTGCATAGAACCTGGATTCCTTCTCCTTTTGTTCTGTGTCTCGGAATGCTTTGTATTTCGGTCTTTGACCTCTCACTCCCCTCCCTCACCAGCATACTCTCAGACCCAAATGACCCAAGAGTACCACCATGAGGCTCTGCCCGGGCTGCCCATCCAGTGGGACCTTGGCTTCCACACTGGCTTGTCTGGCGTCTTCTCTGCCAGGAGTCTGGGCTGTGGAGGAGGCTATTTTCAGCTTCTGTTATCCCCTGTTATTATCTTGTCTCTGTTTTGCCATGGTGCTTGGTACGGTCCTGCCGAAGATGTCAGTCTGTCTCTCCATACTCGGGGGAACTGGGGAGAAGGGAGACCCAGATCCTGAGAGTGGCAGCGGGGGTGAGCGTGTGGTCAGGGGGCCTCCTCCACTCACAGGCTCCTCACAGGGGAGTGCTGTCACTCCAGGAGAGTCACCCCACTCAACAACGGCCAGGGTGGCCTCACAGGACATCTGACTCTTCCCAGTGAAGGGGACTGGCTGTGGGAGGGTGGCTGGAGTTTGAGACTCTGGACCCCTTTGTACCCTCACAGTCTTCAAAACGGGGCCTGGCCTCTGGGAGCAGAAACTCCTGTGCTCTCCTCTGATGCCTGGACGAAGCCACAGGCTGGTGGTCCACTCAGACCCTTACCTCTGGGAGCCTGTCCATGGTAAGAAGCGGCCTGCACAGTCCTAGGGCTCCTTGCAGCCTGCGAGGAGACTCAGCTGGGGTTTGCTCCTTTCAGCGTCTGCAGGTGAACTCTTTGCTGTGTGGTGCTTCCCTAATACGGACAGATGCGGCGTGGGCTGGGATCAAGTTCTTCCTTGGGTTGGAGGGAGTCACGGAGAGAAAGGAGGACCCAGGATAGGGCTGGCTTCTCAGCCAGAGAAGAGTGGTGCCTGCCTGAGGCCTGCAGAGCCGGGCGGGAACCCCCAGGAGTCCAGCTCCCGACTCAAGTCCACTGTGCCCCCTCAGACCTGGCTGGTAAGTAAGCCCGGCACTGGTCGAGCCCTGCCTCCCCAGGCTCCTTCGGCTCCCCTGGCCTGGCTTCAAGGCCCATCACCACCTGTCCCCCACTGCCTGGAATTGCTCTTCCTCCACCACGCCTTCCACTGCCAACCCCAGCCCTCATCGCCTGCAGATGGGGCAAGAGCTCTCTCCTTCAGGAAGCCCACCATGACACGTGCTTCCATCGGGGTGAATCCCAGTGAATGAGTCAGCCCTGCATCACAGCGGGGCCCTGATCTTACTTGGGAGGAAGCCTGCTGATGCCCCTGCCATCCCACATATTTACGGTGGGCAGAATGCTCCCCACCCACCATACTGACAGCCTAATACTGGGTGACCTGGCACAGGGCAATTCCAGTTACTCACCAGCTGACCTTGACATAGGGGAGGTCGTCAGGTTACCTGAGTGGGCCAGTCAGTCCCCAGTCTCCAAAGTGTCTGACAGTGAGGCACAGAGGGGTGCCAATGGAGTGACACGCTATGACAAGGAGTCAAGGCGAGAGGCTGGCTTCCAAGAAGGTGGAAAGGCCCAAGAGCCATACCTGGGTGCTTCTGGGAGAGACACGGTCTGCGGAAACCTGAGTTTGGGCCCAGTGAGACCCAGCGCTGGCCATCCCACCTACAGAATGATGAGACAGTCCATGTGGGTTGTCTGAGCCGCAGCAAGGTTGCTCCTCACAGGGGCTGTGCATGCCTGGCCCCACCTTTGCAGTTTCCTCGAGTTCTGCAGGCTTCTGGGCCCATCAGGGGTGCAGCACTCCCTCTGTTTTCACACTGGGTGGCCCCTTTGGGCCTCAGCCTCCTCACAGGTGAAATGGGGAGATGATCCTTTCTCCTCCTAGGGCTGATGAGTGCCCAGAGTGGCTTTTCCTTTCAGGCTGGCTGGTGAGGCTGCCTGTCTGAGCCCTCCCAGAGCTGAGCCCCTGGGGGCCAGGTGGGGAACCCTGGCATTAGTCTGGCAGCTCCTCCATGCCCTTATGTGCCAGTGCTGGAGACTGCCTCCCAGCCTCTGTGTCTCAGGGCCTGGTCAGCTGGCGCTAACTGGTACTGGTTTAAGTAGGTGACGATGAGGGACAGAGGTTCTGCTCTGCTATGCCTTGTCTGCCCAGGCCTGGGGCTGTCCTTCTGTGGCAATTTCTCAGTTACTGCTCATTTTGTGGAGTTGTTCTTTATTTCATGTCTCTCTGCATTTCCATTCTTCTCCCCTCCCCCACCACCTGCGTGTTGCTATGGGAACCAGGCTGTGGTACCCAGAGCATCTTTGATAGATGGGCATCAGGCCCTGCAGGGATGTAGGGGGGGCACTTCAGAAGGGTCCCTGGAGTTTGTGTTTGGGCATCTGTAGGGCCAGTGAGGGGAGAGGTAATTAGATACCCATACTCCCACATCCAGAATCCCTACCCAGGACGCACGCAGCCCCCACTGTCACCTTCCCTTGCTTCAAGGCCACGGCCACCCCTGTTGTCACCACTGTGGGCCTGCATTCACAACATCATTTTCCAGGGGCACCTCTCTCACAGCAACCCTGGCTCTGTTCCCCACCTTCTCTCTGCCCTCTGGGGACAGCCAGGTACACAGCAGCTGAATGGCAGCCGTGAAGTTTGCCTCCATGTGCTGGGCCTCAGTCTCCCCATAGGAGATCGGGGTGATCAGAGTCCTGCAGTGACACCGGGCCCGACCTCTGCAGACACCTGGTGCAAGTCCTGCTCATCCCCATGCTTCCCTTCCCCTGCCTTGGTTTCCCCATGGCTGCAACAGCAGCATTTGGGCCGCTGTCAAATTGCCAGAACTGCTGGGCTCTCTCTTCCTTCTCTGAGCTGCCCATAGGTAGACAGAGGAGGTGGCTCCTGAGGAAGGTGTGAGGGGTGGCTGCAGCCCAGCCCGGTGGCATCATCCTCCTCTCAGTAGGGGGGAAGAGCAGGGCCTGGGGCTGGCGGGGCGGACAGGATGAGTGCAGGTGGGGTGGGAGGAGAGAGCTGAGGGGGTAGAAGGAGTCTGTAGACGTCAGCTGAGTCACCTCTGAGGCACACGATGGCTCATTTCAGTAATGTTATGGCCAAGCAGGTGCTTTCAGGACCCCTGGCGAGCCAGCCTCCAGTGCAGGCCACCTCCCTCTGCCTGCCCTCCTCCCTACAGCCAGGGACCTGCTCAGCCCCTAGAAATATCCCTCCAGGGATATTCTAGAAAATCCACTACCAGGTATGGGACTGGCGGGAGTTAGGGACTGCCTGCCCCTGAGTCTGTGGCTTACACTTGCCCCTCAATGGGCACCTCAGCCCCAGACCCGCCACAGGCCTACCCCGCAGCAGCCATCCCCCCACCCCACCCCCGTCCTGCTCCTAGCCCCTACTGCTCTGAGCCACACTCCTGGGTGAGGGCCCCTTCACCTGGCACTCTGCTCTCTCACGGTGGCTGCCCAGCACCCTGGAGACTGGCTGACTGATGCAGAACCCCGGCAGTGGAGTCTGCATGTCCATCCAGCCTCCCTGTGCAGGGAGCTAATCAGAAGCAAGGCCTTGGGAGACCTGCCCTGTCCCCAGAAGGTGTCCCCGGTCCACACAGGAGGCCACCCTGTGCCTTTGAAACCATCTGTATTAAAATAACAAAATAATGTAGAGCCATGAGGCCTGAATGGTAATCAAAGACTGACTTTTATAAAAGTATAGATACAGCCGGAAGTTGTATCGTCCCCACCTGCCCTGAAGCTGCTGCAATTGGTGATGCAGTGACGTAACATTAAAACCCTCCAATTCTGTTTGTTCACGTGACTTTGATAACTTTTAATATATAAAATTAGTTTTAAAGTCATTAGCAAAGTTTAAATACTTAAAGTCATAAAACTATTACTTGTACACATGTTTAAACTGAAGGACGAATTACATCAAAAAGTTCAAAACTCCAATGGTCAATCTGCCACTCTAGGGTTAAAATACAGAGTCTGTTAAATTCTCTATGTTAGCTTCTTCCTTCTTTAAAACTACAGTTACTAAGTTACTAATATCGAGATAAAGCTCACTGCCTATGATATCACCAATTCAAGGTTACTCAGAACAGCCAATTCTAACAATGTAAACATTAAAAACTCGTTTAAAGCTGAAGAACAAGAAGGTAAAGGGAGCTCCACCAGAATTCCAATCCTGCCTCTTCTGCTTTTCAGACCACCTGGCTTTAGCTGCTCCCATATGACCCTCAATCACACTCTGGGGTGGAGACAGCTCTGACCCTACATCAGCCAAGAAACAGTTACAGAAAAACAGACCTTTACCCAAACACCCTGGATTCCAAGTCTATCAACAAAAATACCAATTCTAATCAAAGACAGGAGGGAATAAAATGATGACATCACTAATAAACTATCTCATGGGAAAAATAAACTAACAACAAATCCTCACAGGCCGGGCATGGTGGCTCACGCCTGTAATCCTAGCACTCTGGGAGGCTAAGGTGGGTGGGTTGCCCTGAGCTCATAGGTTCGAGACCAACCTGAGCAAGAGTGGGACCCCAGTCTAAAAACAGCTGGGTGGGCTCAGCACCTGTGGCTCAAAGGGCTAAGGCGCCACACAGGTACACCTGAGCTGGCAGGTTCGAATCCAGCCCGGGCCCGCCGAACAACAATGACGGCTGCAACCAAAAAATGGCAGAGCATTGTGGCGGGTGCCTGTAGTCCCAGCTACTTGGGAGGCAGAGGCAAGAGACTCGCTTTAGTCCAAGAATTGGAGGTTGCTGTGAGCTGTGATGCCACCGCACTCTATCCAGGGTGACAGCTTGAGACTCTGTCTCAAAATAAAATAAAATAAAATAAAATAAAAATAGCTGGGTGGCTTGGCGCCTGTGGCTCAGTGGGCTAAGGCGCCAGCCACGTACACCTGAGCTGGCCAAACAACAAAGACGGCTGCAACCAAAAAATAGCCAGGCGTTGTGGCGGGCGCCTGTAGTCCCAGCTACTTGGGAGGCGGAGGCAGGAGACTCGCTTGAGCCCAGGAATTGGAGGTTGCTGTGAGCTGTGATGCTACAGCACTCTATCCAGG
>CAUYON010011804.1:0-15604 GCA_963573935.1 Arctocebus calabarensis | reverse complement strand
CTCAAAGGAGTAGGGTGCCGGCCCCATATGCTGGAGGTGGCGGGTTCAAACCCAGACCTGCCCAAAACTGCAAAAAAAAAAAAAAAAAAAGTGGAGAAACAAACATTTATGTACTGAATACCAAATTGAAAGTTATTGATCAACACTTAAGGGTTGATCAATTTACATATGGAAGTAAATCTCAAAGAAAATTAGGCTCGGGCTAGGGGGAAGGAGGCCACGAGTACATTCACACCCACTGGTTATAGAGCACACGGTCCAGGTGAAGGACACGCTTTTGCGTATAACTTTTACTCAATCTGTACACAAACAACGTTTGTAAACAAAACATGTGTACTCCCCCAAAATATCCTAAAATGGAAAAAAGAGACCTAGTTCTCCATATATTCAAAATAAAATACTCCTTAGCCTAATTATCCACCTTGATTCTTTCTTTTTAATTGCCAAGGAACTATATACTTACAATATATATTTTATATATATAGTACATATCCATACATAAAGTATACACACACACACTCATATCCATGCACTTGTTACTCCATAGACAATGCATGGTTTTTAAAAGTTGTGTAATAATACAAATAAAAATAATCTGAAACTAAAAATACACACCAGAAGGGCAAAACAAATATAATTTTATATATAACAATTTTCATATTTGAGATGTCAAAACTGAATGTTTTAGATAATTTGTATTACATTAAAGACAGCATGCTCTCTGCGATGTGGGATCTGGTAGAAGGCAGGAGACGGGTTTCTTCACCTGAATACGGCCTTGCCGACAGTCTTTTTTCTGACTTCTAGCCTCCTGAACTCTGTTGTGCACAAGATTAGAAAACCACCTTGAGGAAAAAAAGAGTCTAGAAGAGGGGAAAGAATGAAATATGGTAGACTAGAAACAGCCTGTACATGCAATTCTCAAGGATAGAATTGCAAGTTGCAGGTGGATACCCACCAAGGATGGGGGAAGATCCCCTATGGGGGAATCCGCATAGCAAGGTACCTGCGGGTGCATCCACCTATTGGGAAGGATGGGCAAAGAGAATGGGTGGTTGCATGTTTTCCCCATGGACACTGGATGAAGGTGTCATTCCCCACTACACACTGTTCTGGATTGAGGAAGAAGCTAGCTGGAGTTTGTGCAGTGATTTGGCTTCAGAAAATGGACCTAGCAGGGATCTCATGGTTTTCATTGCCTGGTTGCTGCAACTGACACCATTCCAACCTCTGCAGGTACAGAGCACTAGGTCTATGTGGGACCTAGATCTGCTGCAGCCACCACCGTATTGCCCCAGCCAGGCAGAGGAGGGAGCAGAGAGAATGGATGCTTTCGCGCACCCTGTAACCGAGAGCCAAGTATCCCCCGCCCCAATAGGGAGGACTTGAACAGAACCTAAGGAGCCCTGCAACTGCTGCCTCCAAGCAGGAAACCCAGGTAGGAGGAAAGCCCTGGCTGCTCAGTGGTCTGGCCGCACAGCCCTGCTCCTTTGACTCTCGAGATGTCACTAAGCAGTGTGAATCTGCCCCTGCAGTTCTCATGCTGGTGCTTAGCCCCACAGCCTTGCCCCTGAGATCAGGCCCCCTGGTCCCCATTTCCAGTGCTCCCCTTAAGCTCCAGGCAGGAACAGTCTTAATGGTACAATACTCTGCTGGGCACCCACCAACCTCAAGCTGTCAACACAATCTATACCTGGTTGGTGTGAACACCTGTAGCCTTCACACCCACAACCAGTACCTCGATAGCCTGACCCAGATTCCATTGTCACTGCTTCTGGGAGACATGGGCAGAGCAATATTCTGCAAGGCCAACATTTTTGGAGGACTCATTCAGCCTCTAACTTAAGCTTGAACAGCAGCCTGGGAAACAAACCACCACTCTGCATGAAAAACATTCAGCACTGGCTTGGACCATTACAACCAGAGAAGACTGTGATGAAGCAGGAGAACAGCTGTGTTACAGCCTGACTGCATAGATACCAGGTCAGTTCTCTGCCATAGGACACAAAAACGTTATCTGGGGACCTCTCTTAGACACAGTAGGAGAATTTTCAGCAAAGTAGAATAGGTTCTCTGCAAACTTATTAGCCCTGAGCTGATAGAAAAGCATTTAGGAAACCAACCCCCAAATTCTGAAAATATAAAAACCAAGGGAGTTCAATACCCCTCAAGGTTCATCAGAGATTTGTAGCCAAGAATCCCAACCATAAGGATATTATCAAAATTTCAGAAACAAAACTCAGAATATGGATGGCACAAAAAACATTAATAGGTTTGGGGGAGAAAGTAGAAAACCAAAACATATAAGCCAAAAAATGTTTCAGGACACGTATAAGAAATGAAAAACTTTTTGCAGAGACAGGCAACATAGGAAATCTAACAGACTCAAAATATGAAAGATTCATTTGGGGAGTGAGAAAATAAGGCCCGAGGCTTCAACAACAAGTTAGATCTAACAGAAGAGAAAATGTCAGAGCTTGAAGACTGGACTTTTAAACTGACAGAGTCAGTCAAGGAAGAAGGAGGAAAAGGGAGAATGAGTAATCCCTGAGAGCAATTTGAGAGTATATGAAATGAACCATTATACAAATTATAGGTATCCTTGAGGGAAGATAAACAAGAGCAAAAAGCATAGAAGACTTAGTCAAGGGAATTATTGAGGAAAACTTCCCTGGTGTCACCAGAGATTCAGATATGCAGATATTAGATGATCATCAAACACCAGGAAGATTCAAGGAAAATAGGATATGTCGAAAACACACAGTCATCAAGTCAATTTTAAACATAAGGAACTACAGTAGGTTCAAAATTAATTCAAGGAAAGTCAATAGAAAAAAAATAAGAAAAATACAGCCATCAAATGAAGATGAATAAAAATTTGTAGATGATAAAAAGTAGCAGTGCGTAAGCCTAGTAAATTTCAAGCATGGATATAAATCATGGTAAAAGATAAATGAATTAACTATTAAACATTATAAAGGAAAATAGAGTATATTGACAAATTTAGAGGTCATTAAACATAAGTAAATTTTATAGTATAATGAAATTTTATTAGCAATTTCTTGAAAAATGAAGTATATATATTTAAAAGAAGGTAATTGTTAATATAAAATCACAAGACTTATTTAACTTGAGAAAAACTAAAAGGGAGGCTTAGAATATATTTTAAAACTTCTACTTTCAGGAGTTTTAAAATATTTAGAAACATGTTTTAAAATTCTTGCTATAAATATAGCATAGCATTTACAACTATGCCAGACAGTTTTGCTCGCACAAAGGAAACGACAGATACATTTCATTCTGTAAAAGTGATGCATAGCTACTTAATAAGGCATTAAGTATGTCAAGTAAAGTGATGGAGTAGAAAATAGTACGTTACAATCTATGGGGGTACATTAAAGGAATACAAGGGCGGGATTTTCAACCTCAGGAAAACCATCAACATGAATCAGTTTGCCAACTACAAGAAGGAAGCCCCTTTGAATATGTCAATAGATGATGAAATGCATTTGGTAATGTTTAAAAGCAATCTTTGTTAAATTCTTGAGAAAGCAGAAAGAAAATCGTGGTTTTGCTGGTAAAATATATAACTCAGACAACAATACTTAACCTGATGATGGAGTGATGGATGAATTGCTATTATTGTCTGGAAACAAATAGTTAAGTCTCTTATCACTGCTATCTTTAGTATTGTTCTGCAATTACCCAGCAATACATTAGACATTGAAAGGGAAGTGCAGTTGTTGAAAAGCCATAATTAATATTCATGAGTGGATATTAAAGAGAATTTCCCTTAAAAACAATGGTTAGAATCAACGATAAAGCTAGTTCCCCTTCTTTGGTTTGCACTTACTCTAAAAGTAAGTAATGAAGTAGAGAGAACATGTCTTAGTGCCCTGCTACTGCTGTGACACATCATGACAGATACAATACCTGAAAACAGCATCCGTTTATTATCTCATAGCTCTGTAGACAGACAGTCTGGCACGATGTCGCTGGGTTATCTGGTTAGCATATCTTAAGGCATCATTTCCAAAGTGCTGAAAGAATAAAGGAAAACTGCTATCAAAGATTATTGTCTCCAGAAAAGCTGTCCTTCAAATATGAATGAGGGCTCAAGATTCTCTCAGACGAACAGAAGCTGAGAAAATTCACCACCATCAAACATATGTTACAAGAAATGCTAAAGGGTGTTTTTCAATTTGGGGAAAAAGAAAAAAAACAACAAAACTAATGTGCTGAAAGAAAACACTTGAAAATATAAAATCCCTTAGTAAAATCAAATACGTGGACAAACTCATACAGCTCTAATGCTGTAATTGTGGTGTGCGATCTATCTATAGCTTTAGTATGAATCCCCAAAATACAAATCTATCAAAAACAATAATACAACAACTTTTTAAGAGATGTGCTACTCCCTTCTGGCCTATATGATTTACATGGAGAAGTTGTTTGCCAAGTGGCTCATGCCTATAAACTTAGCACTCTGGGAGGCTGAGAAGGGAGTATTTCTTGAGAACAAGAGTTCAAGAACATTCTCTATAAAAATAATTAATAATGGCATGCATCTGTAGCCCCAGCCACTTGGGAGGATGAGGCAGGAGGATGGCTTGAACCCAGGAGTTTGAGGTTGCTGTGTGCTATTGTGATGCCTGGGCAATAAAGTAAAACTCTATCTCAAAAAAAATTATATAAAGAGAGGGAATTTAAAAATAAGTAAATTGAGAAAATAAGTCAAAATGTGTTTTGGGATGGAGCTAAAGTGTTGATTTTTTTCTTTGTTTTTCTATTAATTGCATTGTGACTTCTTTTTAAAAATAACTTATTATATCTGTAAAATATTTTTAAGCCCTATGATAGTGGCAATGCAGAAAGCTATAATAGGTTCACTAAAAGTAAAAAGCAAGAAATGTAAACATACTACAAGAGAAAATCATTTAACCACAAAGATGTACAGAGATGGCAGTAAACAATGAAGAAAGGAAGAAAAGAGTTGCAAAACAAACCAAAAATAATACTGAATTTGTGGACTCTGTTCTCCAATTAAAATACACAGAGTCGCTGCGGAATGTATAGAAACAAACCTCTAGTTTATCCTTCCTACAAGAATCAGACTTCACCTACAAAGACATACCTAGTTTGAAAGTGAATGGGTGAGAAATGTATTCCATAAATAATCACCCATTAGGTAGGGTGTAATTTAAAGTATCCAAAAGGGTAAAATCAGAGTGTTTCTAACTCATAGAAATGATAAAGGGCCAAGGTGATGGATACCCAATTGCCCTGATATGGTTAATTCACAGTGTATGCTTGTATAAAAATATCATATATACCTTAGGAGTATATGCAACTGTTATGTAGCCAAAATAATTAAAAAAAATACAGATTTCTTCCCCCACTAGATCATTGTCACGTTTCTGGCACCAGATGGTATATTATGCCCAAGTTTGCTTTGGTTCTAATAAACAACCAGACCGTCCCTGGTCCTAGGTGCAGGAGGTTCCAAAGAGGGTGTCAACAGTGTTGGGGGGCGGATAATGGTCTGTACCCAGGGGACCCTTTGGGTGAGCCTCCTGCAGTGTGGAGCTACTAAGAAACCACTTGCATTTGGTGTCTTTTTGGGGCCAAACCACAGTTTTCAGGGCTGAGGCTGGTTGTCTTACCTCCCACTTTTGTCTCTGGCTCTCTTCGGGGTTACTTCTCTCTTCAGGCACCTCTGATGTTCTTGTGGGTTAAGGCAGGGACGTGCTCCCTTGCAGGGAACCCAGGATGATGGGGAAGTTGGTTGTTCACCTTGATCTCACAGTTCTCCATGCAGCAGCTGTGAGCCAGGGGGAAGTTTCTGCACGCTTGGTACCAGGAAACTGTGGGGGCAGGTAGGGCAGATACGAACACTCAATTTTCTTAAGTCTGCTCTGAGATTTTCACTTTCTGTTGGCCCAGGAACTTAACTTTATAATGAGAGTTTTGAGATATTGTTGGTGATAATCTCAGTGCTGTATATTTGTTTTTGATTGTTGCAAAGAGTAAAATCAGGTTGCTTATAAGCCACAAGTTTGGTATTGGAAGCTTTCTATATAATTTATCCTAGATTACTTACAATTCCTAATACAGTACAAATGCTGTGGAAATAGTTGTTACATTGCATTGATTTTATTTTTATTATTTTAAATGTTGTATTATTTTCTTTTATTTTTTAAATATTTTTGCTGCATGGTTTATTGACTCCCTGGGCGTGGTACCTGATACAAAGGTATTAAGCTGCCTATGCAGTATTCCATAGTATTATATTGTTTCTATATAAAATTGCCATATGTGTATGTGGGGGAAAAAGTGTAAGTTTTATAAATGCAATTTCTGAACACATGGGTTGAAATCCCAGAATCAATGTAACTTAACAGGAAAGTTATTTCAGATTTATGTGCATCAATATTTTTATCTATGACATGGAAAAAAGATAACAATACATTTTGTCAGTATTGTTTTGAGTCCTTAATAAACAAAAACGTGTGCATAGAACAGCACATAGTAAGCTTTATATGAATTTAAAAATGTAGTACAGTTTTATATGAAGTCACAATGTAAGCTTATTAACAATTGATAATGATTATGAGATTTAGGTACAAGATAAAATATAAAGGAAAAGTAAATTTTCAAAAAGAAAAATTTCTGCATTTCTGTTAGCAGAATATACTTGAAAGTACACAAAATTAATGTGCAACAGAACAACTAAATTTAATAAAGTTATATTGTATTGGTTTGGTGTCTGTAGCACAGAGGCTATGACACCAGCCACATACACCGAGGGAGCCGGGTTTGGACCCTGTCCCAACCAGCTAAAGAACAATGACAAGTGCTACAAAAAATAGCTGGGTGTTGTGGCGGGTGCCTGTGGTCCCAGCTACTTAGGAGTCTGAGGGAAGAGACTCCCTTAAGTCCAGGATTTGGAGGTTGCTGTGAGCTGTGATGCCACAGCACTCTAGCCAGGGTGCCATAGTGAGACTGTCTCCAAAAAAAAAAAAAAAAAGTTATAGTGTATTGAGAATTTTTGTTAAATAGAATTTAACAGCAGTTCATATCCACCAAAAGTTAAATATGTGGGATGACAGATGTTAATCTGCCTCAGCCTTGTACATTTAATATACACACATCCCATCATATCATACTGTGAACGTCAAATATGCATAATAAAATTTATTCATAAAAAGTAATTATGGCTTAGAAATAGACAAATTGATTCATTCATTCACTTTATACCTGGTCCTTTTGTGAGTGCTGCTCACAGATAAAGCAGTAACAGTATTTCTAAAAATCTCTGAATAGAACTGACATTTAAAATAATGGAACAATATAATTTACAATATTCTCAGAGTTCAGTTGGCTTAACTATATAATTATTAACTTATGTACTCAATGACCCTCTTGTCCTTATTTGTTTTATGATTAGCGATGTCATTTCCTAAATAGGTAAATTTTTGATCAAAACATAGTGCAAGATTTAGGAGGATGAGTGGTTTCCTTCAGCATTGTGTTTCCGGTAATATGTAACAAGTGTTGGAGTGTAAGAACCATCATGTTATCTGAGTGACTAGATGAAATAATATGAGAGATAATATTTTCCATAAACCTTTCACAAGCTACAA
Source organism: Arctocebus calabarensis (assembly GCA_963573935.1). Taxonomy (NCBI): domain Eukaryota; kingdom Metazoa; phylum Chordata; class Mammalia; order Primates; family Lorisidae; genus Arctocebus; species Arctocebus calabarensis. The sequence continues at coordinate 7,961 of CAUYON010011804.1, read as the reverse complement.
CTAAAGATGTAGGCTTTCTAATTTATTTTCACTTCTATTTTTAATTGATGTTAACAAACAAAGCGTAGAAAAACACTTTTCTTTGAAATATAATTGAAAGGTATAACGTAAGACGCACTGCTTATAAGAATGAGAGAAATAATAATAAGTGAACTCAAGTTTGGGTAAGAAATATATTGAATTATAAGCCAGAAATTATATTTCCAATGTTTTCCAGTGAAAAACTATTCTAGGGTGGGGGAGGTGACGCCTGTGGCTCAAAGGAGTAGGAGGGTGCCAGCCCCATATACTGGAGGTGGCGGGTTCGACCCCAGGCCCGGCCAAAAACTGCAAAAAAAAAAAAAAAAGAAAGAAAAGTATTCTGGGGATAAAAGTCACAGTGTCAGTTTTCAAATAAATATATTGACATTAAAAATATTAAACTAAAATTATTAGAATTTTAATAATTCTATTTTTATGTACAATATCACCATTAGTTTTATGGAATAAAAAATAAAAATGTCCAGTAGTGTAGCGTCCACTCTTGGGTTGACTCCACAGTGACAGCTTTACATTCTGTTTAGCCTTTTAACAATCTGTTTGAAGCAGTAGATGAAGGAATTCACATTCACCAAGGTCATGTAATAAACCCGGCACTATTCCTTATAAAGTTTCTGAGTCTGTATTGAATGTAAATTTACATTTCTCTAAAACCTGTGGTTCTGAACATATTTTTTTCATAATGTGGAAATGAAGAGAGGAGAGGTAGAGAAAGGAGGAAGGAAGGAAGGAAATTGAGTAAATTATTGAAATACTTTAATTGCATTGAAACCAAGTTATATATCTAATGCTTACATATACTTACTTATTTACTTTTTATGTCTTTATTTACATTTTATATAAGTGAATTTTAAAATTTATGATGATGTTTTATACATTTTAAAATGGTGCATAGTGGCTTTATATCATATGTGTTTTTATTCATAACCTGCTGGTACTCTTAGGATTGTGTTTGTGAGATTTTATTTTGTTGTGTGTGGCTATATTTTGGTAATTTTACTGGAGACTTAGGTTGCTTAAAAATTCCTCCATAAATAAACAAGACTGTACTAACTATTGGCACGTGCCTCCTTGAACATAGTATGAAGCTCCTCTAGAATATAGAATGAGGGGAAGAATTGCCACCTAGTAGATTATGTGTCTCTTTAGTTTTATAAGATATTATGATATCAACGTTAAAACAGTTTTTGCAGATTTGTACATCCACCAATAGGCAGACACTTCCCTTGCTCCACACTCTCAACAATTGCGAAAATTTGACTTCTACTTTTTCCATTGTAAGGCTACATAGATTTTTTGACTTGCATTGATTTCTTCCAGTTGCCATTTTTTTCTTTGTTTGGTTTTGTTGTTTCAGATGAATAAGAGGGTAAAAATGTTTAGGTTACATTATTCTAATTTCTAGGGTAAAGTTCAAGTTGTAGTTGACCCTTCACCTAGTTGGTAAAACCCATACACTGCACGTATTATGTGAGAACTTGCCCAGAAGAAATCATTTTACCAGAAAGACATTTATTTGCACCAGTTGCTATTTCTAAAGGACTTTCCATCTCTCCTAAAAGAAGTTTTATTTGGAATTCTCCTTACCCTAAGAAGCAAAGTTTAATTGTTTAAAGGTATGAAAGGATTGAAGATTAAAAAAAGGTACAATGTGAACATATAACTTGACTACAAACATCATCTACAGAAAGCCTGTTATATGAACTTAAAAAGGAAGAAAATGAAATATTAAGCTGTCTAGACTTTATTACTTGGTGTCAGGACAGACCTACCAACTTACTACCAATTAACTTATAAAATAGGTTCTTATTGATTGACATCTAATCCACAAAGGAATGGATAAGAATACATTTGGAAATTTCATTTTTGATATTTGTAATTTCAAAAGTTTCCTTTTTCATTTATGAATAAGAATAAATTTGGAAATTTCATTTTTGATATTTGTAATTTCAAAAGTCTCCTTTTTCATTTCTATGTAAAAATGAAGTGCACATGTCTGCACTCAATGTGGTTTATCCATAACTCGGGAAAAAGTATGCACTGAACTTGAGCTGTCACATGTAAAGAACAAGCCTTTATATTTGAAAGCAAATGAAGTAAGCCCAATAAGTAGTTCACATTACTGTTATTTTGCCATACATACTATTTTTCTGAAGTCATTAAACCATAAAAAGTATATCTACTAGCAACATCTTCCTAGAAATGGCATTTAATATAAAACCAGAATTCCCTTTGTATATAGTAAGTAGTAAATTATAGATACCATATTTTTTCTTACATATATTAAAATGTTATTTAAAACATTTTAAAGCATTTTTCTAAACATATAAAATGTCATTTCTTCAAAAAATCATAAAAAATATGCCATCTTTATGTTTCTCGTGTACTGAGCACAATAACCAACATGCACACTAACAGTCACACCAAACCTTTTTAACATAATACTCTTCAGTTCTGATTTAACACATATGATTATTAAAATGTAATGATATATAGCCCATATTTTAACCAATTTTTCCCTTGAGAAATAAATTCTTGATGCCAGGGGCCAGCCTCAACATGCTGTGAGTTTACTTCCTAGTGGCCTGGTGGGGCTGGAGACTGAGGAAAATTATCAGTGAAATTCATTAATGAGAGTTATAGAGAATTAATAGATAATTAATAGACATAGACAAAGAGATAATTTTAAGAGCAGTGAGGCTTGGAGGCAGCACGACCTTTTCATGAGGCTTCCAGTATGCTGCCCTGAGTATCAGGCCAACTCCGAATTTATTTCATACATCAGTGTTACAATCATAAATCTTTCTTATGAAAGCAAGGCAAACAATTGCATCGTGGTTTTTGCTCACTTGCATTTCTATAACTAGACTAACTCTACAACTAATTACGTTAATTGCATGGTTTTGCTTTCTACTTTTTACTGTTTCAAGGTATATGGTCTTTTTCTTTTTTTTTTTTTTGAGACAGAGCCTCAAGCCGTCACCCTGGATAGAGTGCCATGGCATCACAACTCACAGCAACCTCCAATTCCTGGGCTCAAGCGAGTCTCTTGCCTCTGCCTCCCATATGGTCTTAATGTAAATGAAGACTTGATAAGGAAGGTAATTAGAGGCTGACCCACAGTCACACCCCACAGATGTGATGATTTAATACTCTCACAGGATTGTGTTCAAACAGATAGGCTCCTCTGGCTCAATTAAGGTGAAGAAAAGAGATCTTTCTTCTCTTTATCTGGTCTGGAGCAAGTCTTCCTGTGTTAGATAAATTTTAAAGAATCTACATTCTGAAGTCTAAAAAAGCACTCTCCCAGAGCTCACAGCTCTGCCCTAGCAGGAAGTGGCTTCAAGGCCTCCAGCCAGCTGCAGAGGGTCAGGGCGATATTCAACAAGCCAGGCTTCAGAATCTTAAACTGACAAGTCTCATGCTTTGCACTCAAAGCCAAGAAAATGAATCTGAATCAATCCTCCATTACTGCCTCCCTTTGTCCAGACTCTGCTCCCTATTCCTAATAATATTTCTAATCTACTAACAATCATTGAATGTTCATTTCAAACTTATAAAATCATTGTTACTAGTAATGCAACCACATCAAGATATGACTCTTCCCTTAAGTATTCCCACATGCACTCTTCATCTTGAAAGACTATTTAATATTAGCCTCTTTCCATTCAGAAGTTTCCTTGTTCCTTCTACGGACTTAAATATAGTATGTTTCTACAACATAATAGATGTGAATTATCGAATTGGATGTATTGCAGCTAGGTATTTTGGAGTAAAGTGATGAAACCTAATGATATAAGGAATTAATGTATTATAGATTAAAAATGTTGAGCCTCCTAACAAGTATTATTAGAATCCAAGTTAAAGGCTAAGTATGTTTGTTACCTGAACTTGTAATACTTCTTGTGTGTGTGTGTGCACATGTGTAATGTATATGTATGCGTGTACACATACAGTGGGCATATATGTGTTTGTATACACATATGTATATATTCACACACCCACACACACACTCTAGGGATTTATGGATTAAATTAACTTCATTACAAAGTTATTTAAAAGTAAAAAGTCATTCTTATGTTTCTACAAGTAAAACAATACAGCAAAAATAACCTTCTCAAGGTGCGTGACTTCTTGACAGTTTTATAATAATTATATGTGGTTCTTGAAAGCTATCAATGCTCACTAAGTCTTCATTTTAATAATAAAAACTATAGCATACTTAGAGGGAATTTCATAAGGCTTTTTTACACATGAAATGTGTAACTAACTTACTGAATGTTACTGACATTTGCTTCTCAGATGTTGGGTATTTCATCTGTGAAAAATAAAGTAAGACATGAGAACAGAAAGCAAAATGCTATAACTGAAAAAGAAATCGCTACCCCCAAATTGCTTGAATCAAGTTAGTACAGTGTTTCTGTACAGAACATTCAATTCTGTACATGAATAATAAATATATTTATAGTGTTTATGAAAGTAATTTGAATAAATTAAACTCAAGAAAAAACAAGAACTTAACATTTAAAATGCGAAAATAAAAATGATAGATTATATTTGAGAAATTGTAACTCAAACTTCACAATAACTTGTACACACACACAGCAGCTCTTTCACACTTTCACAAAAAAAATAAGAAACCATTTTGATAAGGAATAAAATTATATGCCTTGAAAATGCACATGTATTGGGTAACCTAATAGAAGAGAAATGCTCCTCAGAAAGTATTCCAGCCACAAACAATATTTTTAAAAGTTATTAAACAGTTATCTACCTTTCATATTAGCTGAATTAAGGTTCGAGCACCTGAGAATATTGTGGTACCTTAGGCTGGCCCCTGTCTATTTTAACTTTTATTTTGAAATAATTTTAGACTTATAAGAAGTGGCAAAGTAGTGCAGAGTTCCCATGTATGGGAACCCCTCTACCCTATTAATGACTACTGAAGGTAAGATTCAAACAAATTATTCCATGCTTTTCCTTTGGGAAAATTATATGTGAATTAATGAAATATCACCAAAAGTTTATTTTCAAAAGATTCTAGGAAGAGCTCTTTGTGGCTGAATCAGCCAAAGTAAAGTATGGGAAGTCAATTGGAGATTATAGCACTAAATTACAATATCAGGAGCTTTTGGAATGCTTATCCAGGCCTTTGACCTATTTCAGTGGGTTTGATTTTAACATAGTTATCTGCTTATTGTCATTTGCTGGTCTACAATAATCCCCCAAATAGTTCTTTATTTGACGTAGTAGTAGCTTACCAACTGAAATTACTGTCTCCCATTCCTTTTCTTATAAAGTATCTGGTCTATGGCTGTCTAGAACAGATTTCTTAAGACTTCAATATGATAATTTGTAGAATAATTACTGTTAAAAATATATTTTAAAACTCACATCTAACATAATCAATTTATGTAGAAAAATTAATTTTTAATGGTAAGAATAATAAAATGCTAGTTTGTACATATTCTGACAATATAAGTGAATAAGATCATTTTATCTAAGAGTTCCTTCAGCCAAAACAAACACCAATTTTTAACATGTTGTCTTCAATTACTTGTATAATATCAATTATCTGTTGACCTTGTCAAAGAATTAATTATTAACCCTAGTTAGATTTAATATTCACTTTAATGTTAATTATTTTCTCTTATTTTAATTTCAATTTAAAATATTATGGACCATCATCTATATTGTGTATGGTATGTATGTTTGGAAGTGTAAAGCTAAGTCAGACAACAGCATTACCTATTAAAAGTTTATAAGTAAATGAAGTAATCAGGAGCCAATGATGTATTCTTCATCATTATGTAAAACTACATTGAAATATGCAAAGCAACTGACTATAAATGAAAATTATATTGCTTTCCTAAGGTAAAAATTATAAATCAACACATCAATAATAAGAACAGGGGTGTTGCTAAGTCACTCTATATGACTACATTCTGATTAAATGTATTAACGAGGCTAAAAGCAGAACACAAGGATCTTAATCAAGGATTATCAAACACATGACAACACACACGCACACACCAAAGAAACACTCACTGTGCAGACTCTGTCTCACAGAGCACTCAATGTGTGCTCATTCTGTGGCTACTGAACACTATTTCCCAGTCCAAGGATCACACATAATCGCTTTACTGCTCTAAAAGTGCCCTATACTTTACCTATTCATCTGTCTTTCTTTTATTGCCTCCAATATTTTACTATCCTTATAGTTTTGCCTTTCCCAAAATATCATATAGCTAGAATCATACAGAATCTGGCATTTTCAGACTGTCCTCTTTTACTTAACAATAATCATGTAAGAGATTTCTCTGTGTCTTCTTGTAGCCATATTTATTTTTTTCACTATATACCATTCTTTGGTGAGCATTGCCATTGTGTTCTTGTCCATTCACTTACTGAGGTGCATCTTGTTAATTTCAGCTTTTAGCAATTATGAATAAAACCTCTGTAAACTTTTTTTTTCCCCCGCACGGGTTTTTGTGCGGGCATACATTTTCAAGTTATTTGAGCGAATTCCAAGGAGTGGGTTTGCTGGAGCATATGGTAAGACTAAGTTTAGCTTTGAAAGAACTGCCACGTTGTACTTCAGAGTAGTTGCATACTGCATTCCTACCAGAAATGAATGAGAGAGCCTTTTGCTTCACATCCTCCTCAGAATTTGGTATTTGTCAGTTTTAGATTTTGGACACTCTAATAGGTGGACAGTGGTAAAAGGTTGTTTTGATTTCCATTCCCTAGTGACACGTGACGCTGAGCATACTTTCATATGGTCATGTGCTAACTGAATATCTCATCTGGTGAGCTGTCTGTTTAGAATTTGTACTTATTTTTTATTTGGATTGATTATTTTTTTTATTTTGAGTTTTAAGAATTCTTTCTACATTTTGGATAGTCTTTTTTCAGATATGTCTTTTGCAAATTATTTATGCCTCATCTGTGGCTTTTTCTTTTATATTCTTTCACAAAGAAGAAATTCTGATGTTAATGAATTTCAACTTCTGAATTTTTCTTTCCTTGTTTATGCTTTTAATACTTAGCTCAACTTAATACCAAAACCAAAGTCACCTAAATTTTTCTTCTATGCTACCTTCTCAAATTCTAATAGTTTTCCATTTTAGATTTTGGATTGTAGTTATTTTTATTAAATTTTTATAAGAAGTGTAAGGTTTCTATTTAAATGTATTTTTATAAAGATACCTCATTATTCCATCACTACTATTCCCTTGATGAAGAGACTATCCTTTCACCACTGAATTGCCTTTTCTCCTTTGTCAAAGATCAGTTGTCCAGATTTGGGTAGGTCTATTTCTGGGTTTTCTATTTTGTTTTAATCATTTACTTTCTACTATTTTTCCTAATACCACACAGTCTTGCTGACTGTAGCTTTATAATAAGTTTTGAAGTAGGGTTGTCTCAGCCCTTCAACTCTGTTCTTCTTTAGTACTGTGCTGCATATTCTGGTTTTTTGTCTGTCCAAATAACCTTTAGTATCAATTTGTAAGTATTCACACAATATCTAGCTGGGACTTTAGTTGAGATTTAATTTAACATACAGATAAAAATAGACAAGGAGGTATCATATATTTAGCAAGGCTGAATTTTCTTGCCATGAATGTAAAACATCTTTTCATTTATTTAGCTCTTTTTGATTTTGTATCAATGGAATGTTTGTTTTTTTCATACAGATCTTGTACATTTTTTGTTAGGTTACTAACTATTTCAATTATGTTGAAGGTTGATAGTTTGTTTTTAATTTCAAAATCCAATTGTTCATTGTTGGAATATAAGAAAATATCTCTCTATTTTTTTTATTGTTGAATCATAGCTGAAAACATTAGTGCAATCAAGGGGTACAATGTGCTGGTTTCATATACAATCTGAAACATTTTCATCAAACTGTTTGACATAGC
>CAUYON010011801.1:0-31566 GCA_963573935.1 Arctocebus calabarensis | reverse complement strand
AAAGCCTCCACACTTTCTATTTCCCTAAAAGGAAGCAGCCTGGCTCTCCAAATAAGTGTAAAGCAGAGCCCCTTTGCTAACCTGCCTTAGATTGTGAGATAAGCACGAAAAAACAGAAGCCTTTCTTTAGGTTTAAAGGCTTTTGTTTTTTTACACCCCTAATATGAGACAAATTATTTGTCTTTCAAGTTATGGCTACAACCCATTTTTTGCACTGTAAGAGGGGGAATGGGGAGTGGGTGGGACGGGGAGGGAAAGGGTGGAGGGAGATGGGACAAAGGGTGAGATCACATGTGTGGTACATATTTGAAGGGTCAGGAGAAAAATTCTAAATACAGATCAAAAATGTTTCACATAGTCAACGAGAAAATCTCATGAACGTTATGTCAATCAGGTTGATAAAAATATCTCAGATTGCATGTGTAGCCCACACACTGTACCCCATGATTGAACTAATGTACACAGCTATGATTCAATAAAAAAAATTAAAAAAAAGAAAATAGATACAGAATTGTACCATAATAAAACTCTTTTTATATCAACTGAAGACAAAAAAAAAAAAAAACCAACATTGCATGGTTCTGTCAAGCAGTCAGTGAAAACCTGACATATGTAGATATAGATAAAATTATAGCAATGTGACATATAATAGTAGTAATGGTGATAGCATATAAGTATGTGTTTCTGCATAAAAGGTTTACTACAAGATTGGCACAAAACAAACACACATAACAAATGCTCATTATTGTATATTCATAATAAACTATGTACTAAATGTTGTACAGATATTGTTTCATTTAATCATCACAATAATCACATGACTCGTACTTCATAAAAGAGATATTTTGATCCCTGAAAGAGTCAACTAAATACTCAAGATTATTCTAATGTTAGGAAGAAGAGTTGAAATACTGTTCTGGAATAAAAAACAGTCATGACAGACTGCAACAAGAAAGCCTCAGGAGTAATACAATATTACTGATTAAGAAGCAATACTTTTTCTGTCCCCAAAAAATTCTGTGTGTGAATCCGAGTGGAGCATATTAGGGGACCATTGCATGATGCAGAGATGAAGAGAATACTCCAGACAGAACCTCACCAAAGGCAGTTACCTCAGTCACAGGTCAAACTTTTCAGTAGACAAAGTTAGAAATTAATTTTACCATCCACTCTTTTTGATTTGGCTACATTTATAATATCCCTATTCATTCCAATCATTATAAAGTAATATTTAAATCATTACAAAATCTTGGTTCAACAATCCATTGTAATAATGTTTGAGTCAGATTTAGAAATACAGTGGCCCCCAAATGACTGTGGCAGTAAAAATTGTAGTACCCCTTAGTGGTCAGAGTAGGAAAATAATGCCATTAGGTGTAGAATGATGTTAAAGTTAGGCTTGTTTATCCAAGGAATTACAGTGTATTGCACTACAAATTGTGTATGTCTTATAAGTGCACATTTTAAAGTTTATTTAAAATGCATTATCTTGCCTCAAAATTTTTCAGCTTGTGTTTACAAGTTGCCTAACACAGAAACAGGACAATATGAGCCTATTATTCACATGAACTTGTTTTAAAGAACCAAATTTTTGCAGATTCAAACCCAATAAAACTCACAAATTTATGGTGAAAATCTAGCTTTCAAGGGAGTTTTAATTAGTTTCTTGAGAAGTCAGTTGTTAATCTAATTAAAATTATCAGTTATCAGTGGGATAACATTCAAAGTACTGAAATAAAAATAATGGCAAACAAAAATTCTATGTCTTGGAAAATCATTCCCCAAAAGTGTAAGATAATTTAATAAATTCCCGGATAAGCAAAAACAAAGACATTTTTATTAGCAAACCACCCTACATGGTACACTAAAGAAAATTCCTTCAGAAAGAAATGAAAGGACATTAGGCAGAAACTTAAATACACTTGAATAACTTAATAGCACTAGAAAGTTATTAAGGAAATTAATAGCACCAGTAATGGTAACTATGTAGATAAGTACATTGTATAAAAAATGGTATAAGTGTAAGAATGGTATAAGTGTATTTTTCTATGTAACTCTTTTCTAATTTAAAAGACAACTACATGGTACAATAATTATGAAACTATATGATGAAATTTTAATGTATGAAGAATTGTGAAATAATAATAGCACAAAGAAGGAGAAGCAAATGGAGCAATATCTAAACAAAGTATTGTATAATATTGAACTCAAATAAGTTTAATCTGAACTATATTATTTTAAATTAAGATGTCAATCATAATCTCCAGGAAACCATTAAAAAGATAACTTCATATAGAAGCAGTACAAGAAAATTAAAAGAGCACAGAATAAAGTATCAAATTTATACTAAACAAAAAATACTATATGAAAAGACCAGAGGGACAAATGACACAAAACATATAGAAAAAAAAGGAAAATGCAGATTAAAATCCTGCCTTATGAGTAATTATATCAAGCACGAATGGATGAAGTAATTCTTATGAAAAGACACAATTTGTCAGAATGGCTAAAATAAAATCATAATCCAACTACAGACTGTCATTAAAAGATATGTTTCATTCAAAGATACAAATATGTTGAAAATATAAGGATGAAAAAGATACACTATTAAAACAGTAATTGAAAGAGAGGTAGAGTTTCTATACTGTTATCTGACAAAATAAATGTTTAAAAAGTACTGCTATAGACAAAATAAGACATTTCATGATAATATCAGTTTCATGATAATAAAGGGCCAATCCATCAGAAAGATATAGCAATTACAGACACATACGGATTACCTTAACAATAGCTCCTGAAACACATGAAACAAACAAACAAAAAGAATAAATTTAAAAAGAAATAAAAAAAATTGCCAATAACTATTCAACCATAATGTTACACTTCCAATAAGGGGTGAATGGATGATCAATGAGGACACATATTCAAATGACACCCTAAGTCAGCTAGAAATAACAAACTTCGCAGACCACATTTACCCAAAGCCAACTGAAAACTTAATCCTTCAAGATTACATGTATAAGTATTTTCCATTCTACAGCATAGACTGTAGGTTAAGCCATTAAAAAAACCTCAGTTAAATTAAAAGTATTTAACCCATACAGAGTAATAATCTGACCACAGTGGAATAAAATTCCAAGTGAAGATCAGAAAGAAATTTGAAAAATTCACAAATATGTGGACATTAAAAACACACATGTAAATAATCAATGGGTCAAAAAAAATCTCAATGGAAATTAGAAAAGAAAACATTGAGATGAACAAAAAACAAAAATACAATACCAGATGAGATATAGGTAAGGAGTACATAAAGGAAAATTTCTAACATGAATGTCTATATTAAAATAAATAAAAAAACAAAAAAAAAGTGTGGTAGCTTCTCTCTGTAATTCCTGATAATCTGGAGGCTGAGGGAGGAATATCATTTGTAGCCAGGAATTCTACACTAACCTGAATAACATAGCAAAAGCCTGTCTCTGGGGAATTTTTAAAACTCAGCCAAGTTTGGTGGTGCAGGCCTATGGTCCCAGCTACTCAAGGAACACGAGTTCAGGTTTTCAGTGAGTTCTAATAGCACCGTTTCATTTTAGCCTATGCTACAAATCATACCACTTGCACCATATGGTACAAAATCATACCGCTGACAAAGTGTAATAGTTTGACACCTTCTTTCCCCTTAACATCCCTCTCTTGCCTGACTGCTCCAGCTAGAACTTTCAGCACTATGTTGACAGTAGGCACCTTTATCTTGCTCCATTCTAAATGGGAATGCTTTCGCCTTTCCCTACTTAGTATGTTGGCTGTGGGTTTGTCATATATGGCTTTTATAATTTCAAGGTATGTTCCATCCATGCCTACTTTGTTAATATCATGGGATCAAGGTTGCAATTATCAAAGGACAACTCTTTGGTAATAACTATCTTCTATGAGGAAATCAGTTAAATTTGAAAAATTTATATGCAGTTATCAAATATTAAAGACTAAATTTTATGAATTCTCCACTCTTAATTTCAGCATTGGAGAGGAAACAAATCGAATATTTTGATTTACTGATGATAACAGAATAGAATTCTCAACTATTCTGCTCTTTACTGCTCTCTTTTTTTTTTCCCATTTAACTTTTTTTGTGGTAACATTCATAACATAAAATATCAATTTGATTGCACTATTTAATGGGATTAAATACTTCGAAAATGTTGGGTAACCTTCACTGCTATGCATTTCTAGAACTTTTTCATCATCTCAAACATTAAATAATAACGTCTAATTATCTCCTTTCTTCAGTCTCTGGGAACCTCTGATATGATTTCTACAACTAGTAATTTGCCTATTTTAGGTACCTCATATAAGTGGAATCATATGTCCTTGGTGAATGGCTTACGTTAGTTAGCATAATGATTTCAGGGTTCACCTATGTTATAGCATATTCAAATTCTATTCCTTTTACAGATGAATAACATCTCAGTGTATATGTACAGCACATTCTGTTTATCCTATCATCTGTTGATTGGACGTTTTGATTGTTTCTGCCATATTGATCCACCTTGAACTAAAAAAAATTCATCAAGATGATACAAACATCTGTCCTTGTAAAATGAGAACACATAATTCCATTTGTTCTCCCTATCTTTTAAGATAGGATAAGATAGGATATGGAGGAAGTAACATCAGCCTATACTTCCTAGCTCCAGACAAATGACAATTACCTTCATTGTTGGGTAACTTTGATGATAACTTTTTAGTAGCACAAAATAAGTCATAAGCTCCTTTCCTTTCCCCTACTTAACTTACTTCCTACTTCTAACCTTCTCAGAAATTACCAGTACAGAAGTTACTCAGCAGATTCAACTTGAATCTGGGGCCTTTCTTTGAATTTTTGACTACTCAAGTATTATCTGTTATTTTAATTTATTTGCAATTGTATAAAGGGTCTTGGATAACTTTTGACCTTTAATAAAATTGAGAAATAGAATTTGCTATGTTCTAATTGCATTTACATTATCTCTAATTACTGATCAAAAGAAAATGGAGTTCTACATATGCTTCAATACAAATAAAGAAAATATAATTCTAACCTAATTAGTGATAGTTATCTTCTCCTATTTAAGAATATAAATGAAGGTTAAGAATTTTTTAACTTATGTTGCCCACCAAAAACACCCTTTTCCTAATTTTTTTAGATGTAAGATTTCTAAAATACCTCTATAACCATGAATTCCTAATATTTCAAAATGTGGGTTCCCCCCCATTTTAGTACTGTGCCTGTACACTTCAACACTTTGCAAAGGAAAATTTATTCAAGTGATGGAAAAATTTTTTTTTATTATTTTATTTTATTTTATTGCTGTTTGGCAGGGGCTGGGTTTGAACCCGCCACCTCCAGCATACAGGGCCGGTGCCCCACTCCTTTGAGCCACAGGAACCACCCAGAAAAATATTATTTTTAGTGGCCTAAAGTCCATAATAAGACTTACTCTTTAAATTTCTCCTAAACACATTTTTCCATTCATGCCCCATAATTTATAGTAATAGTTCAAATGAACTGACCAAATAGTGCTTTATGAGAATACACAGATTCTAAAGAGTACTTTCTGAATCCATAATATTTGATTACCAAAATTTACTTACATACACTACTGTTTGTCATACAGTTACTCAATCCATTAATTATGTTTACACACTTCTTGCTATTACCATTTATCCTATGTTCATTTGCAGATGATTAACACACAACTTCCTAGTGTGAGAAGATCATAGAAAAATGCCTCAGGTTATTGGCTGAAGTATTGGTAGCTGAAATAAAATATTTAAATCCAGATAATTTTGAGGCAATACTTATATAATTAATGTGGCAATTCTGTCAGAAGATATAGATATTAGTATCAATATCAAGAAACTATTATGTATTTATTTCTAATAAAGAATAACAGAGTAAAACATAAGAAATGATCATTTTTCTTGAATTGTCTTAACATTAAAACATTTTCCCCTGTGCAAAGGCTATATGCAATGAGGTTTGGATGGGTAGTAGCTGATGTAATTGGATCTAGGTTCTATTTGATTTCTTCAAGGAAAAACAAATACAAACATAGATCTAAGACACTGATATACCAAGGTTATAAAACCTTACCCAATAGTTTGTACAGTGGTGCCAATATAAGTAAAGGGGCAAGTTAGAGAACTAATTGTCAGACCTCATATGATGAATATATGTGTATATACATACACGCATATAAATATGTGCACACACACACGTATATGTATATATATAGTATGTAAGTGTGCATGCTGTGTTAATAGAATATTACTTTTTAGGTATGTACCTAAATATACGAATATATAATATATGAGATCTATCTGGAAAGTATACAGGCATTTATGTCTTTAGTTTTCATATTACATGGCTGGATACTTTCCAAACAGTCCTCATATATCACATATACATACAATGTATGTTATATATATTACATACTACATATACACACACATACACACTAATTATATATGCACATGTGTGTATGTACATATATATGCAAAGTTTACCTGAATAGTCCCTGTCTTATTCTTGATATTATATATCTAGATTTCTTCCATTCTCCTGCATTAAATTTCATGCATTATTTATAAACCTTTAAATGGTCTATGGAATTTGTTTTAAATTACAATCATTTTATTTATAGCACACTTGCAAACTCTGATAGTCTTTCTTATCTGAATAGTAAAATTGGCCAGAGGGAACTCACCACTTCAGTCAGCAACAGACATCTGCAGGGTTTATTAGAGATTGCTCCATTAAAAAAAATAAAATCCACCTTTGCTTACATATGTTCCATTTACAACTATAATAAAAAGCTGTTACCAACTAAGGGATAACTATTTGCCAAATTATTTATTACACTTTAAAAGTAGGTATGTTTTATCTATTATCTCTATGAGTATTGAGGCTAAAAAAGAAAATTAAAACAGAAAGAAAAAAAATATTTTAAATAAACTGGTAGATGTAAGAGATTCAAAGTTTCATTCTCTGGCCCTGACAGCCACCTACCTTTATGCTACAACATTGTAAAATTTATTTTACAAGATTTTTCATTAACCTTTATGTTGTGTTTGGTTCTTATGTCCTTGTTCTCACTAAATTTGCAGCCTCATGACCACTGTTTTCTTTTCCTGACCTAGTTGTTTCCTCTCTCTTGGGAGTTGTGTGCATGTGCTATAATCTACCCCCTCTCTGTGAACTGAGAACCAGGACAGATACTCAGTAACACAGCATCCATGGGCAGGGTCTTGTCTTCACAGACATCACCTTGACCCCAGGACCTTTCTGACAACAATGACGTAAGACAAAAGAGAGGGAAGCCCTCTGATGATTCTTCAAAAATAGGCAGGATAGCTTTTAGTAAATTTGAAAACTTCTGCCCAAATGCCCCTGAATCCTCCACTTAGTAAGAACAATCCTCTGCTTCAACGTTTAACTCTAAATAGATGGTATTTATTTTGTTAGTCCAGTATTTTCACTTTGTTTCAGAAAACAAAAATGATTTTTAAAGTTCCATTTGAGAGGTAATTGAATCTAGAGAAAGCTGGATGATGTCATGAATTAGCTGCATGGGCCTGACTTTCAAGAATAAAAGAATAAAAGAATTGATTTTTCTGATATCCACATAAAGGAATTCATTGCAAATATAGTAATAACTTTTGTTTGTTAATTTCCACAAAAGGTGAGGCTTTAAGTTAAAACAAGTAATAAGTAAAGTACTTTAAGTTTTAAATCATACACATAATACATATACATTTTTTAACAATAGAAATTATAGATGAATAAAATAAAGAAAATGAAATTTGTTAGCAATCCCTTATGTAACCAGATAAGTACTGAGTTGATTGTAAATATTCTTTTAAATACTTTTCTATGCATATGTTTTTAACATGAACACGCTCAATGTAGGTCACCTCCTGTATATGTAAAAAAAGTGTTCTACAATTCTATATCAGTTGCCCATTACCATAGTATAGTTTTTAAAAATGTACTAAAATTTGGCAGAAAAAGCTCTTCCACTTTATGACCTTCTACAAAGCTCAATTGACTCCTAGGTCCTTTATTCTTTCATATGAATGTTACATTTATGTGTCAGACACTATGAAAAATCATAAGGTAATTTTTATTGAAATTTCATTGAATGTATACATTAATTTGGAAAGAAGTTCATCAAATTTTCTCATCCATGGACATGACATAGTTGTGTAATCATTAATATGTTCTTTTAAGTCTAAGTTCTTTTTTGATTGATAAACTGTGCTGAAACCAAGTATTATTGCCATATTTCTGTGTATATTCTTAATATTTATTTAGAATAGAACATAATTGTTGAGTTGAAGGAAAGCACTTTTGATAATCTATTAATTCATAGTAATCTATTTAAACATACATTAAAAGATGAATGGTATAATTAGGTCATTTATCACTTTTCATATGGTATTAGAATTAGCAATACTAAGCAGTAGAATTCAATATAGCATTTTATTTATTTATTTATTTACCTGTTTTGCCATATTTTCTTTTTTGTGTACAAAGGGTCTTTATTGGTGGGAGATGATGCAGAGCAGCATTAAGGAGCGGGGAGAGAGAGAAAAAAGAGAGAGGGAAAGAGAGAGAAGAAATGGGGGGGAGGAGAGAGGACAGAGAGGTAGGTAGATATGGGGGAGAAAGGGGCAGAGAGAGAAAAAGGGTGCCATATTTCCTCTTGAAAGAAATTTTTTCTGTTTTCAAATTTGTAAATGTTACAAGTATAATATTGTCACGTGGAAATATTGAACAGTTGTGAAATCTGGACCTTTAGCTTACTTACCACTAGAATAGTGTACATTGTATCATAATGTCTCCTCCTTTACACACATACCCCCATTTCCTCCCCACCTTTTGAGTATCCAGCATCAATTACTTCATTCTGTACACCCCTGCCTACCTACGGATAGCTTAGCTCCCACTTATAAGTGAGAACATGTAGTAATTGCTTCTCCATTATGGAATTACTTTATTTAGGATAATGACCTCCAATTCTATACAAGTTGCTGCAAAATACATTATTTCATTCTTTTTTTGGCTACATAGTATCCTATGGTGTGTATATATGTATGTCTATAATCCACTTGATGGACATTTTGGTTCAGTTCATATCCTAGCTATTGCAAATTGTACTAAGATAAATATACAAGTACAGGTGTCTTTTTGATAAAATGAGTTCTTTTCCTTTGAGTAGATAGCCTGTAGTGTATTACTATATCAAATGGCAGCTCTCATTTTAGTTCTTTGAGAAATCTCCATATTATTTTCCATAGAAGTTGTACTAATTTATATAACCACTAACAGTTTATATAGTGCTATATTTTCACCTCACCTTGCACCAACATCAGTTGCTTTCTTGAAGTTTTAATAATGGTCATTCTGACTGGAGCAAGATAGCATCTTACTGTGGTTTTAGTTTGCATTTCTCTGATTATTAGTGATATTAAACATTTTTTCTTGTGTTTCTTGGCTATCTGTATATCTTCTTTTGAAAAATGCCTGTTCTTGTTGTTTGCCTGCTTTTAAAATTATTTATGTTTTTCTTGCTAAGTTGTTTAGGTTCCTGATAGATTCTGGATATTAGCCTTTCATGGGTCATGAAGTTGGGGAATATTTTGTCCCATTCTATAAGATGTCTATTTTATTCTGCAGATTATTCATTTTCCTGTGAAGCCACTTTCTAGTTTAATTTAGTCTCATTTGTTTATTTTTGTTTTAGTTGTACTTGCTTTTGGTGTCTTAACCCTGAATTCTTTGCCTTGGCAAATGCTCAAAAGAGATTGTTACAGGTTTTCTTTTATAACTTTCATAGTTTTAGGTATATTTAAGTTTTTACTCCATCTTAAGTTAATTTTGTACATGGTGATGAATAAGGGTCCAGTTTCACGCTTCCACATATGGCTATTCATTTTTCCCAGGACCATTTATTATTCAGCATGTCCTTTCCCCTGTATTAAATTTTTGACTTCTTTACTGTGTTATATTTTTGACTTCTTTATCAAAGATCAGTTGTGAGTAGAAATATAGGCTCATTTCTGTGTTATACATTCTGTTCCAATGATCTATGTATCTAATTTTTATACCAGTACTATGCTGTTTGGGTTACTATAGCTTTATAATATAATTTGAAGTCAAGTAATGTGATGCCTCCACTTTTCTTCTTTTTGGTAAAAATTGCTTTGGCTATTCAGGCTTTTCATTTTGGGCAGCTCCATATGAATTTTAGCATTGTTTTTATAATTCTGTAAAAATAACATTGGTAATTTGATAGGAATTTGCATTGAATCTGAGGATTATTTTCAGTAGTATGATCATTTTAACAATACTGATTCTTTCAATCTATGAGCATGAGATATTTTCCATTTGTTTGTGTCATCTATGAATTCCTTCATCAGTATTTTATAGCTTTCACCTCCTTGGTTAAATGTATTTCTAGTCATTTTAATTGTTGCAGCTATTGTAAATAGGATTGAGTCCTTGATTTGATTTGTTGCAGCTATTGTAAATAGGATTGAGTCTCTGCTCGTAACTGGTGTATAGAAATGCTATTGATCTGTGTATATTGAGTTTGTAACCCAAGGTTTTACTGAATTCATTTACCAAATCTAGGAGCTTTTTGGAGGAGTCATTAGGATTTTCTAGGTAGAAGATTATATCAACAGCAAATAGAAATACTTTGATTGCCTTTTTTCCTATTTGGATGTCATTTCTTTCTTTTTCTTGCCTAATTGCTCTGGCTAAGACTTCTAACACTATGTTGAATAGAAGTGGTGACAGTGGACATCTTTGTCTTCTTTCACTTCCTAGAAGAAATAATTTAAATTTTCCCTGTTCAGTATGATATTGACTGTTGGTGGTAATACCTGGCTTTTATCATTTTTTTTTTTTGGCAGTTTTTGACCAGGGCTGTGTTTGAATCCACCACCTCCTGCATATGGGGCCGGCGCCCTACCTACTGGGCCAGAGGCACCACCCAGCTTTTATCATTTTTAGGTATGTTCTTTTTATGCTGAATTTGTTGAAGGTTTTTATCATGAAGAAATGCTGGATTTTTTGAATGCTTTTTTTGCATCTATTGAGGTGGTCATATTTTTAAAAAATTCTGTTTACATGGGGAATCACTTTTATAAACTTGTGTATGTTGAACCATCTTTGCATTTTTGAGATAAAACCTGCTAAGTGGTTGTGAATTATTTTTATTGTGTTATTGGCTTCAGTAGACTAGTATTTTTTTGAGAATTTTTGCATCTAGATTCATCAGAAATATTGGTTTGTGGTGCTCATTTTTTGGTTGTGTCCTTCCCTATTTTGGTATCAGGGAGATACGGCCTTTGCAGAATGAGTTAGAGAGGATTCTCTCCTTCTTGGTCTTTTAGAAAAGTTTCAGTAGAATTGGTACCAGCTCCTTAATGCATGCCTGACTGAATTTGACTATAAATTTGTTTCATCTTGGGCTTATATTTTCTGTTGGGAGATTTTTTATTCTGATTCAGTTTTGCTACTCATTATTGATCTCTTTAGGATTTCTATTTCTTCTTGATTCAAGAGGTTGTATGTTTCTAGGAATTTACTCATTTCTTCTAGGTTTTCTAATTGGTGAGTTTAGAGATTCAAAATAGTCTTGGATTTTGAAAAAAATTTTGTGGTATCAATATTAACATCTTCTTTTTCATTTCTGATTGTGCTTATTTGAATTGTTTCTCTTCTTAGTTAATCTAGCTACTGGTCTATTAATTTTATGTATCATTTCAAAGAAGAAACTTTTGTTTCATTGATGTTTTGAGGGTAGTTCTCAATTTTGTTTAGTTCTGCTCTGATCTTTGTTCTTTCTTTTCTTCTGCTAGCATTGGGTTTAATTTTTTCTTGTTTCTCTAGCTCCTTGAAGTGCTATCTTAGATTGTTAATGAGTGATATTTTCATCTTTTTGATGGAGGTGGTCAATGCCATAAAATTCCTTCTTAGCCATGCTTTTTCTGTGTCCCACAGGTTTTGATATGTTTTGTTTATTATTTCTTTCATTTCAATTTTTTTTAATTTCCATCTTGGTTTCATCAGTGACCCAAAGATTGTTCATGAGAAAGTTGTTTAATTTTTATGTACAGTAGAACCTCTGTAATTTTACCACCTAAGGAACTATAACAAACTGATCAACTTAAGGAGGTAGTCAACATAAAAAATTAGGCCTACTGTACTGGCATGTACATGTGATACATGCCTGGTCTATGAAAATTAGGTCAATTTAATAAAGTGGTCAATGTAGGAAGGTAGTCAACTAAGGAAGTTCTACTGTATTATAGTTCTCAGGGTTCCCCTTAGAATTAGTTTTTTAGTTTTATTCTACCGTATGTAAGAAAATACTTGATATTATTTTTATTGTTTTATATTTATTTATGGCCTAACATATGACCTATCTAGGAAAAAGAGAAGAAAGTATGTTTTACTCTTTTCAGGTAGAATGTTCAATTAATGCACATTAGGTCCATTAAAGTCTAGTTTAAGTTTAGTGTTCCTATCTTGATTTTCTGCCTGACTGAGCCGTCTAAGTCCCAAACTATTATGATATTATTGTCTATCTCTTTTCTTATGTCTAGTAGTATTTGCTTTATGAATCTATGTGCTCCAATGTTGGGTACATGTACATTGAGGATTGTTATATCTTCTATTGACTTGATCCCTTCCTCATTGTATGCAGAGTGATTATTTGTCTCTCTTTTACTGTTGTTAATTTAAAATCTGTTTTATCTAAGTATAATTACTCCTGATTAGTTTAATTTTCCATTTGCAAGGCATATCTTTCCATATCTTTACTTTGCATCTATAAATATCTTTATCAGGTAAATCAGTCTCTTGAAGTTAGCACATACTTGGATTCTGTTTCTCTAATCCGTTCCTCCACTCTAGACCTTTTAAGTGGAGCATTTAACTTGTTTATATTTAAACATAGCACTGATAAGGGAAGTTCTGTCCTCTTGGTAATGTTGTTACTTAAGTGCTTTGTATTCTCAACATGAAATTGTTTAACAATATTTGTGAGTTTTATGTTTTCACATGTTATGATGATATTATATTATTCTCTAATTTTCATGTTGAGAACCTTCTTAACTATTTCCCATAGGTTCAGTTTGATGATGATGAATTACCTTAGTATATGCTTGTCTAAGAAAGACTATTTCTCCTTCATTTATAAAGCTTACTTTAGCATAATACAAAATTCATGCCTGAAAGTTCTTTTCCTTGAGAATAATAAATAGGACTCAATCTCTCCTAGATTGTAAAGTTAATGCTGAAAAGTCTGCTTTTTAAAAATAGGTAATTACACATTTTTGTTTTATAATTTTAAAATTATCTTCTTCATGTTGATTTTAGGTAGTCTGGTGACAATATGCATTGTAAAATTCCTTTTTGCAATATATCTTTCTGGTGTTTATTGACACTCTTGTATCTGGATGTCTAAATCTCTTACAAGACAAGAGAAGATTTCCTCAGTTATTCCCTCAAACAGGTTATTTGTACATTTTGTTTTTTCTTCTTCTCCCTCAGGAATACTTGTGATTCTAATATTTGGACACTTTACACAATCTCACATTTTTTAAAGGCTTTGTTCATTTAAAAAAAAAACTTCTATTTTTGTCTTACTGGTTTAATTTAAAGATCTATTTTTAAGCTCTAAAATTCTTTCTTTGCCTTGGTCTATTTTATTTCTTGTGCTTTCAACTATATTTTGTAATTTCTTCAATGACTATTTCTAGAAGTTCCATTTTGTTGTTAAATAATTACTTCTTTAGCTAACTTTTCATTCATACCCTATATTATTTCTCTAATTTCCTTGTTTTGGTTTTTAACTT
This sequence comes from Arctocebus calabarensis, assembly GCA_963573935.1. Classification (NCBI taxonomy): domain Eukaryota; kingdom Metazoa; phylum Chordata; class Mammalia; order Primates; family Lorisidae; genus Arctocebus; species Arctocebus calabarensis. The sequence goes on along the minus strand of CAUYON010011801.1, from coordinate 17,658 downwards.
CTTTTGGATTTCATTGAGCTTTCTTAACATTGATATTTTCAATTCTTCATCTGCTATTTCATAATTTTTTATTTTGATTTCATTTCTAGATACCTAGTGTGGCGGTTGAAACATTTTGTTTACTTAAACTTCTGGAGTTTTTACTTCATTTCTGTCTCATTTATGAATTTACTTTCTTTTGAATATTTATTTATTTATTTATCTATTAATTTCCATTCCCCTCACCAAGGGTATGACTTAAAGCATATAGCGGTTGATTGTTCAGTTTTTATTTTGAGTGCTTTGAAGTGGCAAAGGCTATATATGAGTTTGCTGATCATAGACAGCCTTTCTAACGGCTGGGTGCAAGTGCTCACCTGTGTAATTCCAGCACCCTGGGAGGCCAAAGGTGGGGAAGATTGCTTGAGCTCAGGAGTTAGAGACTAGCCTGAGTAAAAGCAAGACTCCACTTATAAAAATGCCTGGCATTATGGCAGGCACCTTTAGTCCCAACACATTGGGAGGCTGAGACATGAGGATCACTTGAGCCTAAGAGTTTGGGGTTACTATGAGCTATGACTCCAGAGCACTCAACACCAGGGTGACAGACAAAGTGAGACTGTCTCAAAACCAAAAAATAGCCTTTGTGCAGTGGGCTTCTCAAATGCTTGTTGTGGTAGAGATGTACTTTGAATACAAACAAACTCACTATCTTCTAAAGTACTGGAATTGTGGAAGTTTTAGGAAGCTTATCTCATTCTCCAGCATTATGCCCTTCTGACAGCTGGTTGTACATTGGATTGTTCAGTTCAACCTTCATGCTCGTTAGTAGTACTTATGGGTAAGAGCCAGCCAGCAGCAGAAGCCAATGGAGAATGTCTTTGATCTATGCTAACTGCGGGGATTTTTGTTGTCTTAAGTGATGAATTTGTCTATGGGCTTCCTGGTGCCTTGGGTTCCCTGCTTAGGCCTGGAATAATAGACAAAGCAGGGCTATGATGGACTGCCAAGCTTGTCCACAGAGACTCCAATGACGAGCCAGGTTCTAACCCTGACAGAGGTGACAGGTGCTCCTGGTGAATTGCATGGATGTTTCTAATAAGGGTAGGGAAGGGCTGCAAGGTATCTGTGTCTTCTAGCAAGAATGTAATCCACTTTCCTATCATGCTCCCTTCCCGAGGCTCCTTACATTCAGTCAGATGCTGCCTTCTACCTCCAGGCTAAAATGCTGCTGGGAGGCACAGAAATACCTGCCCAATAGCTCTCTGGAGAAATGCTAATTTTTTTCATAATGTTTGACTTCCATAGTCAGTGTCTGATGCCTGCCTATGTAATATTGGATCAATCAAAACTCATGTCGATTTATGCACAGGTCCAGAAGCAAAAATGCATTTAATTAATGAAGTTTCTGGCATATAAATTATACGAATTAAATTCGGGACAGAAACATAGATTTTATGTTATTTAGTAGATGGACTAGTCTTAAAATATTTTTAATTTTTATGTTTAATTATTGTGAATGCATAATAGTTGTACATATTTATAGAGCATATTTGATATTTTAATACAAGCAATATGTATAATAACTAGGTGAAAGTAATTGGGATACCCATCACTTTAAGCCTTAATCACTTCTTTCTGTTAGGAATATTCCAATTCTAGTCATTTAATTATGTTAAAATATATAAATTATTATTAATTATAGTCACTAGTTTTAATATGTTTTGCCAAGTGCTATCATGATGGGGAAAAAGAAAGTAAACTAATGCTTGCATTGAAGAAGTGTGAAAATTACAAAAAGACGACTTTACAAAATAGAGGAATATAAAATAAAGAAAAAGAAGTACAAGTAATAGAAAAAGGAAAAAGTTTTTCTTCATTTACAGCTAAGAGGAAACTTTAGTAAACCACAAAATAGTGGTTCATTTCCAAGCTCTTTTCCACTACCTAAAAAATAAGCATCTGAAGGAACTAAAAGCATTTCTTTCTTTTCCGTGCTTTTATTTTCATAGCACGAAAGTAATCATAGAATATAGCTTAGAGAAAACAATTCTTTCACAAAATACATTACAGTAAATGTCTCAAATGTGATAAACTCTGGGTTAATATGAACATTTAAAAAATAAGTAAATATCAGCATTTTAAAGAATAATGTTTTACTTAAAATTGTAATTAACAAATGCTTTTTTTGCATCTATTGACAGGATCATATGGTCTTTGTTTTTGCTTCTGTTGGTATAGTGCATTACATTTATAGACTTGCATGTATTAAACCAACCTCGCATCCCTGGGATGAAACCTACTTGACAATGGTGTATGACTTTTTTGATGAGAAGCTGTAATGTATTGGCTAGAATTTTGTTGAGAAATTTTTGCATCTATTTTTGAATGGCAACTGCAATTCATTAGTGAGATTGGTCTAAAGTTCTCGTTTTTAGTTGGATCTTTTCCGGGTTTGGGTATCAGGGTGACGGTTGCTTTGTAGGAAGTGTTGGGGAAGATTCCATCCTCCTCAATATTTTGGAATAATTTCTGTAATATGGGAATAAGATTTGATAGAATTCTGCTGTGAAGCCATCTGTATCAGGGCATTTTTTTGTTGGCAGATGTTTCATTGTTTCTTTGATCTCAGTGCTTGAAATTGGTCTGTTCAGGAGATCTTTCTCTTCCTGGCTAAGTCTATGTAGAGAGGGTGATTCCAAATATTAATACATTTCCTCCACATTGTCAAATTTCTGGGCATAGAGTTTCTTGCAGTATTCAGATTATCTCTGTGGCTTCTGTTCTTATTTCCCCTTTATCATTTCTGATTGAGGCTACTAGAGATTTCACTTTTCTATTTCTAGTTAGTCTGGTGAAAGGTTTATCCATTTCATTCATTTCTTCAAAAAATCAACTCCTTGTTTCATCAATTTTAGAATGACTCCTTCATTTTTAATTTCATTAATCTCTGATTTAACTTTAGCTATTTCTTTTCTTCTACTGGGTTTAGCCTTAGATTGTTCTTCTTCTTCTAATTCCATAAGATATTCTGTGAGTTTGGTGATGCATTCTCTTTCTGTTTCTCAGATGTTGGATTTTATAAATATGCAAACACTGAGAAAGTTCGCCACAACACAAACAGTGCTACAGGAGGTACTTTGACCTGTTCTACACGCTGACCATCACAATGGACTGCCAGCAAAGTAAGCACTCAGAAACTAAAAGACAAACCCTGCTTCCACAATGATGCAAAAGATAAAACTAAACAATGGACTTTCACAAAATATGATGACTAGAACGCCACCACGCATTCTAGGAAACTAAAATGACAAATTTTCCTCACAGGACTGCTCTGGTTGTATCCCACAGGCTTTGGTAGCTTGTATCTTCAATGTTGTTATGCTCAAGAAAATGAAAATTTTCTCTTTTATTTCTTCCTGCACCCAACTGTCCTTCAGCATAAGGTTGTTTAATGTCCATGCCTTTATGTGGGGTTGAACGTTTCTTTTGGAGTTGAGTTCTGCCTTTAAAGCCTTGTAGTCTGAGAAGATAGAAGGCAAAATTTCAATTCTTTTGATTCTGTTAAGATTTGGTCTGTTCCCTAAGATATGATGACTTTGGAAAATGTTCCATGGGCTGATGAGAAGAATGTATATTCTTTAGCTTTGGGACGGAGTGTTCCACATAGTTCTGTCAAGCACAGTTGTTCTAGGGTGACAATTAAGTCCCTTGTATCTTTGTTTAGCTTAAATTCAGAGGATCTATCCAGCTTTCTAAGAGTGCTAAAGTGCCCTGCAATTATGGTGCTATGGGATATCACATTGTGCCGACTAATCAAGGTCTGTTTCACAAATCTGGGAGCATTTAAGTTGAGTGCACAAATATTCAGAATAGAAATGTCTTCCCATTTTATCCTTCCCCTGACCAACATTTAGTGCCCGTCATTGTCCTTCCTCATTGTAGTTGCTCCAAATCCACTTGTATCTGAAAATAAAATTGCAACCCCTCTTTTCTTCTGAATTCCATTTGCCTAAAAATTTGTCTTCCATCCCTTAACTCTGTCCTTATTGGGATTTAATCTGCCTTTTGAGGCTGAGTTTGTTTCTTGCAGACAGTAAATGGATGTTTTGTGTTTTTTTTTTTTTTTTTTTATCCAAGTAGCCATTCTATGTCTATTCAGTGAGGAATTCAAGCCATTAACATTTATTGAGAGGATTGATAAGTGTGGTGGCATTTCATCATATTTTGTGAAAGTCCATTGCTTAGTTTTATCTTTTGCATCATTGTGGAAGCTAGGTTTTGTCTTTTAGTTTCTGAGTGCTTACTTTGCTGGCAGTCCATTGTGATGGTCAGTGTGTAGAACAGGTCAAAGTATTTCCTGTAGCACTGGTTGTGTTGTGGCAAACTTTCTCAATGTTTGCATATTTATAAAATCCAGCATCCATTTCTAATTAGAACACTGAAGAGTACAGGCATCGGTGGCAGATTTCTTAAACTGATCAAAGCCAGTTGATCAGCTACAACACACCCACAGGTACTATTTTACTGAATGGAGTAAAATGGAAAGCTTTTCCACTTAGAACTGGAACCATACAAGGTTGGCCTCTATCACCACTACTATTCAACATAGTGCTAGAAGTTCTAGCCAATACAATTAGGCAAAAGAAAGAAATAAAGGGCATCCAAAAGAGAGCAGAGGGGGTCAAACTCTTCCTCTTTGCTGATGATTTGATCTTATACTTAGAAAGCACCAATGACTCAATCACAAGATTCCTGGAAGTGACGAAAAATACAGTAATGTCTCAGATGTAAAACCAATGTCCACAAATCAGAAGCCTTTGTATACACCAATAATAGCTAAGATGAGAAGCTAATCGAGGACAGAATCCTCTTAATAGTAGCTTCAAAGAAAATGAAACACCTAGGGATATACCTAACAAAAGAAATGAAAGACCTTTATAAAGAAAATTATGAAACACTAAGAAAAGAAATAGCAGAAGATATTAACAAATGGAAGAACATACCATGCTTATAGCTGGGAAGAATCAACATTATTAAAATGTCTATACTTCCCAAAGCAAACTACAGATTCAATGCCATCCCTATTAAAATACAAACATTGTACTTCCAGCACTTGGAAAAAATAATTCTCCATTTTGTGTGGAACCACAAAAAGACCTGTATAGCTAAGGCAGTTCTTAGCAATTAAAACAAAGCTGGGGGCATCAGCCCACAAGACTTTACACTGGCTATAGTGATCAAAACATCATGGGATTGGACCAAAAATGGAGACACAGACATCTGGAACTGAATAGAAACCAGGAGATGAAACTAATATCTTATAAGAGACTGAAATTCTCCACACCTGCATTCTCCACTCACAAAAATTGATTCAAGATGGATAAAAGACCTAAATTTAAGGCATGAAACAATAAAAATCCTCAAAGAAAGCACAGGAAAAACACTTGAGGATATTGACCTGGGCAAAGACTTTATGAAGAAGACTTCCATGACAAGTGCAACAACAGCAAATATAAACCAAAGGGTTTAATTAGACTGAAAATCTTCTGTACAGCTAAGGAGATAACAACCAAGGCTATTAGACAACCTATATAATGAGAAAAGATTTTTGCATAATTCAATTTGGACAAAAGCTAGATAACTAGGATCTACCAAGAAATAAAATTAATCAACATGACAAAAAGCTCCAAATCCCTTGTATCAATAGGCAAGAGAGATGAATAGAACCTTCTCTCAAGAAGACAGATGAGTGGCTAACAAACATATGAAGAAATGCTTCCTAATTATTAGAGAAATGCAAATCAAAACCACCCTGAGACATCATCTAACCCCAGCGAGATTGACCCACATCACAAAATCTCAAAACTGCAGATGTTGGCAAGGATGTGGAGAGAAGGGGACTCTTTTACACGACTGATGGGCCTGCAAACTAATATAAGGACTCAAACTAGACCTCCCGTATGATCCTGCAATCCTGTTGCTGGGCATTTACCCAGAAGAAAAAAAAATCCTTTTACCATAAGGACACCTGCACTAGACTATTTATTGCAGCTCAATTTACAATTGTCAACATATGAAAATAGCCTAAATGCCCACTAACTCAGGAATGGATTAATAAGCTGTGGTATATGTATACCGGAAAACTATTCAGTCATTAAAAAGTTGGAGACTTAACATCTTTTGTATTAACCTGGATAGAAGTGGAACACATTATTCTTAGTAAAGCATAACAAGAATGGAGAAACAAGACTCCTATGTACTCAATTCTAATTTAAGGACAGTTAATGACCTAGTACATTATGGGGGAGGGAGGAGGAGAGAGTAGGAAGAGGGAAGAAGGAAGGAGTCTGGGAGCTTAAGGTGTGTGATGTGACTTTTGGGGGAGGGACACAGTCATAAGGGGGACTTTACCTAACAATCAATCAATGCAATCAATCAACAAATGCAATCAACGAATGCATTCAATATAACCAACAATCAATCAATGCAATCAACAAATGCAATCAATGTAACCTGGTTCAAAAAACTAAAAGAATAGGTTACTCACCCTATAAAATACTTTATCACAGGACGCCACCCATTTTAAGAAATGTACCAAGGCCTCTGAGAGAACTAGAAGAAACAAAATTTACTGATTTACTAACCAACTAATGTCACTGGGAAAAATAACAAAAAAAAATTTCAGAATGAGTGAATGATAGATATCCTATTAGTTTATCACCCCAAGTTCATCTCCACTCTCCAAGTAACCAGGTGTGGATTAGAGATTGGAGCCTAAGCCTGCTGAAACCATGTTGAAAAGGCCTGTAACTGGTGATCCTTTCCATACTAACAACAGTGAAGGTGAATGTCATCCCTTCCTAGATACATCACGCATGTGTGAAACCAGCCAGTGACAGGGAGTGGATGGTCCAATGACACCCATAGCATCTCCACCATATTACCCTCAGAAACAGACTACAGAGCTGCCCCAGTTATCTACCAGGAGCTGACTGGTCTACACACAGCAGAAGTTTGAGGATGAGCAACAGCGGCGTGGGACTAATTACTGATTCTATGCTTTGAACTTTTTCACATTTCTTCTTTAATCTTTGGTGTAAGACATGATGAAAGTTGTGAAAAATGTATCCAAAAGGTAATGCAAAATAGACAGACTATCAAAATTGTGTTATTGGTTTACTCTTATTATGAATGTACAGGAAAACCTGAAAGTACTTGTATAGATAATCGCATCCAAATTCAGACAGGTGTGCCTTCCAGTGGGACAGCTGTTTGCTACAATCCTTCTGAATTCCCAGAGCAAACTGAATTTGCTGTATGGTATACTGATACTGCTAGAAAGGCAATAACTCAAGTTATAACAGAAGGAATACCTAAACAAATAAAAATATCATTAATAACAATTTTGAAATATATACAGACATGTGTCTTTTTATATTTTCAATAATAACTAGAAGTATTCCATGTAGAAATACTATATTTTTCTAAAGAATTATTTCTATGTATTTCATATTTGGGGTTGTCATGTTGACATTAATTCTCTAATTGTTAATGATATACAATGGATATTTGTATATTGAACTTAAAAAAACCAAAATAATTGTAAAAATTAAAAAAATAGATAAATCTCAAAAATATAATATTGAGTAGAAAAAGCAAATTATAAAAGGATATCTAGGGTATGATGTCATATGCCTAGAAATGAAAAGAAATTAACTGTTGTTTATAGGTAACTATATATATTATAAAAGTATAAAAATATTCATGGCTATGATATGTATTTCAGGACAGTGGTTAATGTCTGAGAAGGATGGTAGGAAATGAGATGGGGAGGAAATACAACTGTATTTTATTGCTTTATTTGTTTAAGAAGATGTGAAGCAAAATAAATGGCAAAATATAGTAGATGCATGTATATTTATTATACTGTTCTTCATGTTTATCATACTATTCTCCAACTTTTTCTATTTGAGATATTTTGAAACAAAATTATTAGATAAAAAATATGTATAAGACAGGCGGTACTTAAAACTGAATAATGTAGTGCCAGGGACACTACGCCTCCCGGAGCCACACAAAAGAACCGGTCATGACACAGATTGAAGTTCTGGCTTGCAAGAGATGGGCTCACCAGAGGTGTAGGAGAGCCCTGAACCCCCTCCACAACAGCTGTTTATTAAGGTGATACACAACAGGTGTGGAGAGTTAAAATAATGACATACAAGGGCTGCGAGCATAAGGATTGCTACGTGCTTTTCCCCACATTCTCTTTCCTCACATGTTCTTTCCCCACAACCCCCATGAAGAAGCACCAAGCATCAGTGTTTAACACCTGCTTACTAACGAGTGACCGATCTTCCTTCTGGAACACTGAGTTAGGGGGATTGCCCCCAAGTCAAAAAATATCTCTAGGCTTGCCTGGAGACTGTCCTGTTCTCAGCGTTTCCTTTTAATATGATACAAATCAGTACCTGTCCTTACAAGCATGGTGTCCATTCCTCTACAGAATAATTAAAAATTATTCACTGGCCAGGCATTGTAGCTCAAATCTGTAATCCTACAGCTCTGGGAGGCTGAGGCAGGAGGATTGCCTGAGGTCAGGAGTTCGAGACACACCTGAGCAAAATCAAGGCCCTGTTTTGAATAAAAATAGCTAGGTGTTGTGGTGGGTACCTGGAGTCCCAGCTACAAAGGAGGCTGAGGCAAGAGAATCACTTGATCCCCAAAATTTGAGATTGCTGTGAGCTATGACACTGTCGAACTCCACCCAGGGTGACAGAGTGAGACTATATTAAAAAAAAGAAATTGTTACCAAGTCCTTTGTAACTACTCTCCAATGTAAAATAGAATATTCAACTATGATTATGTAAGCCTGTGATCCTGTGATTATCCACGCTGGTAAAGAGATTTCTTAAAAATCTTTTTCTTTTGTTTCATAATAAAATTATGTGACTCCTAAAGAAATTGTAATTAAATGATGTGAAGCAATCTCTGAGGAAATTAAAAAGAACAATTCTTAATCTGTCCTGTTCCTGATTTTGAAAGTGTTCCTTAAATAATGCTTCTGAAAAAATTGTTGTATTTTCATAATTATGAAAATAATGTTGTCTTTAACTGTCAACATGACAGTTGACAGTTATGACATTATGTTCTAACAGAGCATAATGGATGAACTTTTAAAAAGACTCTCATCTCTCTAGAAAAATTGCCCGACAGACCTTCTGTGGCAGGGGAAATGTTCTCTTACACTGTACAATACAGTAGGCACTTTCAATGTGAGGCAATTGAGCACTTTAAAATGTGGCTAGTGCGATGGCTAGTGTGACAAAACTACTGAATTTGTAAGTTTGTTTAATTTTAATTTATTTTCAATTACAGCTACACATGATTATTGTCTACCTTTTGGCACTAAGCAGCTCAACAGAATATTGAAAAAGGAAAAACTGATCAGCTGAAATACCGCGTGATAGATGAGCTGCTCGGATACCCAGTTAGCTATTTCCCAGAAAACACCACAGGGAAGGGACAATGTCAGTCTTAAAACTGAGACCTGGAATTTTTGTGCATTTATGTGACATTTAATATATTAAAAATTCGCTGAAATGCTAAGGAGGAAACAACTAATAATTAGTATAGCTGAACTATTTTTTTTCTTGTCTGACTCTGTCTCACTTTGTTACTCTCTGTAGAGTGCTGTTCCATCACAGCTCACAGCAATTCTTGGACTTAAGCAATTCTTTTGCCTCAGCCTCCCGAGTAGCTGGGACTATTGGCACCTGCCACAACACCTGGCTATTTTTTTGTTGCAGTTGTCATTGTTGTTTTGGCTGGCCAAGGCCGGGTTCAAACTTGCCAGCCTCAGTGTATGTGGCAGGCGATCTAGACACAGAGCTACTAGTGCTGCCTAACTGAACTACTTTTTAAAATGCAAAATGGTAAGTAATGATGTCAAGATATTAATTTCTCCAGAATATTTTCCAAAGATATTTTAAAATCAAGTTTCAGATAATACAGAAACAATGTGGTTAGGAATTTATAATGCATCTTGTTTTTCTCTGTATTTTGATATTTAAAAGAAAATAAATTCTTAAGTTATGCTATTGCAAATAAAAAGCTAGGCCAAAATGAACTAAAGGAACAGCTGATACTAGCTAACTGGAAGGTTAATATAATCTCAACAATATATAGCTCTTAATGTACTGTGATGGCTATTTTCTTTTAATTTATTACAATTAAAGATAATAAGATTTTAGAGAATAATTTCAAATAAAAAGGGCTGTATAGGAATATAGGTTTGTTGCTTATATTTCATAACAAAACACTTTTCTGGGCAGTGCCTGTGGCTCAGTCAGTAAGGCGCCAGGCCCATATACCCAGGGTGATGGGTTCAAACATAGCCCCTGCCGAACTGCAACAAAAAAATAGCTGGGCGTTGTGGCGGGTGCCTGTTGTCCCAGCTACTTGGGAGGCTGAGGCAAGAGAATCGCCTAAGCCCAGGAGTGGGAGGTTGCTGTGAGCTGTGTTACACCACTGCACTCTACCGAAGGCGATAAAGTGAGACTCTGGTCTCTACAAAAAAAAAAAAAAAAAAACTTTTCTAATACATAAATTGGAGGTCTAAGGCCTATAGTCTAAGATATATTCACATACAGTCTACAATGAAGTGCTCACTTTTTACCCATGGTTAATCTGACATGTTGTAGATGTAAGGATTCTGCTGTACTTTTTCCTTTCCTACCTTTTACTATGCAAAAGAGTAAACAACTGGTAGAGAACAATCATTTCTTCTCAAAAAGAAAATATATAAGGGTTTTTAAAAGCTTTTACTTCATTACTTCATATAATGACTTTTTAAACATGTATTTATTTAGATGTACAGTTGTTTTGATTTTTTGACTGATTTGATGTTGGCCACACACACACACACACACACACACAAAACCACTTTGTCACAACTTAATAATTGCACTTTTAAACGGTGATTACTTCCCCAACATTCATCTTATAAAAATGTATACAAGCCTTCAAACTGCAAGTGCCAACAGGAAGCAATCATAGAGGAAAGAAAAAATTACCTTAAACAAAATAAAACATTTTAGTGATACAAGATGCCTCAACAGCAATGGAAGCTACAAGAAAATTATACCTGCAAAATATTGAAAATAAATGATTGCCTTATAATTTTATACCTCCTTAAAATATCATTCAAGAATGAAAATGAATTAAAATGTTTTCAGGTCAAAAATAAAAGAGAGAAATTTTTACCTAAAAATAATTTTCAAAGCAGAATTTGAAAGGACAATTTTGACAATTAAAAAATTAAATCTAGAAAGAAAAATTGACTGTCACGTGCACATTATTTTTAAGCACATGTGAAAATTTTATAAACATTAACAGTATAAAGATTTTATCGTAAAAGAAAGTTACAAACACTTAAAATCACACCAAATATATTCCAATGATATTATTATCACAATGTAAATTTATTAGAAATTAAAATAAAATAACCTTCTCAACTTATATGTTAAAAATTTACATTAAACAAATATATAAATTAACCAAGAGATGAAGAAAGAACCACAATGCAAACTAGTAACTGCTTATAAATGATTGATGAGAAGAATAAAACATATCAGGTATATACTTAGAAAAAAGTATTAAATGCTTATTTCATAATTTGAGTTGAAATATTCATTCCAGTATTTAAGAATTTAAGCACTAAAAACTTAGTAAAATAATTTAATAAATTGACAACAATTTTAAAATGTAAATGATAAGGATAAGAAATAATGTAAAATGCAAAAAGACACTGATAAAATAGACAAATTCTAAAGCCAAAGTTGACTCTCTGAAAAGACTAGTAATGCAGAGAAATTTACAGCAAGATGCTCAGATGACTATAGTAATAATGCCTTTATCATTCAATTGGTTTCAAAACTAGATAAATACTATGTGAAACAGGAAAATTAAGCTCAGTCTTAGTGATAAACATATATGCAAAAATCTTTAAAAATTTTTAGTGATTGATTCAATAGGCAAATAGAATAAATCATCATGAATTGTAATTAATTCCTAGAATACAGGAGATTAAAAGTCTTCAAAAAGTCAAATTGACTTGTTATTGATTAGAGAATAAATATCATATGATGCCAATTCCCATAAATAAAAAAATAGCATACAATAAAATTATATCACCATAATAATATAATCTTTGCCAAACAGGAATCAAATAATTCTTTCTTAAAATTATTTATAGGTGTATCTAAAAAAGGTGTTGCTGGAAGGGATTTGCCTTTGAATTACCAGAATGAATAAAGGAATCACTTTGACCAATACAAATGGGAGTCTTAAGGACCTGAATAGAATAAAAAGTCAGAAAAAGAGTAGATTAATTTGTGTTGAGCTGGGGCATTCATTTGCTCCTCAGCCTTTGGTTCCTAGTTTTCAGGCTTTCAAACTTGGGCACTTAAACCATTGTCCTCCCTTCCTCCCTTCTTGGGCCTTCAGACTCCATCTACATTACACCTGTGGCTTTCTTAGCTCTTCAGCTTGCAGACACCAGATTGTGGGACTTCTCAGCCTTCATAATGGCCTCAGGTGATTCATGCATATCTCTCCTGTTTTGTTTCTGTGGAGAACACTGAAACAGAATGACCAGAAGTCTTAGGTTTCACTTTTTAGTTAGGAATTGTACATTGGTTGGGCCTTTTCCATGGTTTCTTTGTCCTTCTTCTCTGAGGAAACCCATACTTTGTCTGGACACAGGTTAAGTTATGAAACTGTCCCAATTTTTAAAGCTCCTTAAGCAGAAATCTGAAGTTTAAATAGGAACCAAAGATTTGGTGGGTGCAGTTTTGGTTGTATGATCCGGATAAGAAAAATTGCAGGTTTTTTTTTATAAATTTTGTAATTACACCTTGGCAATTCCATCATGAAGATAAACTACAACCTGCATAAGTAGCAGTATTTGTGACTTTACCCTCATTGGAAATTAAGGATATTTTCATATTCTACCACAGTTGCTATAGGTATCTTAAAATAGAGCTTGTAATTATTGTGTCTCCAACATGATGATAGCTATTGCTGTATCTTGTTATTTAATTCACTATCAGAGATGTACATATCAATTATCAAATGTTAGTTGTGTAGTATTTATGTATTTAAATATAGTAAATATGATTAGTTATCCTTTTAATGACATATTTTATTTTATACACTTAAAAATATTATTTTGAGATAGGACCCTTGGCTTCACCAAACAACCAAAGAGATCATGACACCAAAAATGGACACATAATGTTATAAATAACAACATCAGGCACAGGGGATTACAGAACAGCAATATGGAGCAAACCTAGGTTCTGACAGACTTGATGGGGCAGCGCTTTCCCATCAATATGGAACATTTGTATGGGTAATGTTGAGTTGTAGAGGTGGTTGTTGTTCGATTCTTTTATGAAAGCAGTTTTTTGTTTTGTTTTGTTTTTTTGACAGAGTTTCAAACTTTCACCCTGGATAGCACGACATGGTGACATCATAACTCATAGCAACCTCCACCTCTTGGGCTTGAGATCCTCTGGCTGTAGTTGTTTTGTTTGTTCTTTTTGGTTTTTTTGTATTTTATATTTTTAGTAGAGATGGAGTCTTGCTCTGGTTCAGACTGGTCTCGAACCTGTGAGCTCAAGCAATCCACCTGCCTCAGCCTCCCAGAGTGCTAGGATTATAGGCCACCCTGCCTGGCCTACTAATGCAATTTTTTTTCACTTCAACTAATATAGACATAATACAAAGACATTGAATTTAATAATAAAAACTTGGTGACATCACTACCAATGTCAAAGGATAAGACTAAAGAGTCCTTAATCAATGCAATAATAAATAAGAATAGCATAACATAAAATGATAAAATTGAAACACAAATTTAATATTCACAATCATTATGGTTATCCATATAAACTGCATAATCTACATAGAAAGTGCTAGAATTAGTGATTATATTGAGTCTTACTCAAGAGAAACATTAAAGGCAATGTTTAAGATATTTTCAATATCTACTGAATTTCTAAATTAGCTAGAAATGAGTCAAACAAGAAAAATATAATTTACTAAACATTATGAATATTTAATGAAAGATATTAAAATATAATTAAATAAACGTTGAACTATACCATGTTCCTACTTTTGGAATGTTCTAAATCTTGTCCAACTTAGCCAATAAACTCAGTTATTTTCACTTAAATTTGTACAACAATTTTGTGGGACTTTATAAAATGACCTTTATGTTAAAGTAAAATGATATGGTGATTGGAAAATAGAGCAATGGAATAAAATGGAACCAGAAACTGAAGTCTCTATTCATGGAACTACAAGAAGCAGCAGTAAGAGAGAAATAGGAGAAATTCATTAATAAATTTGCTGTGATTACAGTTAGCCAAATGGAAAAAAAAATTGACTTCATTCTTATCTGAATACCTGATGGTAAGCATAAAAATAAATTCTTTGCTGACTAAAGTATAAATAACAAAATTTTAAGCTTTTAAAATATATCATGAGAGAATTTTTATGAGCTTAAATATATTGAAGGATTCATTAAACAAGATTTATAGACATGATAAGAATATTCTTAATGAATCTGGTTGCATAAAAGTTAAAACTCTATTCCTCAGAATAATATTAGATAGTGTAAAAATGAGGCAAAATTTAAACTAAGACATTTGCAATACATTAAACTGATTACTATTAATGATAAGTAAGTAAATCCTATTAATCAAAGATAAGGAATTCACAGAAAAAGAAACCTGAATGTCCAAAAATATATAAAAACATATAAAATATGTCCTATTTCACTAATAATCATGAAAATGCCCATTGAAATAATTAGAACAGTGGCACACTAATCAGAATGGTGAAGTTAATAACTATAATAATGAAATGAAGAGCAAAAGGAAATCTTGAATAAAAAGACTAAATAAAAATCTTATTAAGACAGATGATGAAGTTAAAATCTTCTAATATTTCTTGTGTTGTCTGGATGGGTTGCTAATAGTATTTAGTTTTAACCTTATCTAATGGAAATATTCTTGGTGGTAATTCTAATGATCCACTAAAAAGATAGAAAAGAAAAAGAGAGAAAGTATAAATTCCAATCCAGCAAAAGAAAAAAAATGGAATCAAAAAAATTTCAACTGTTCTCCTTCAAAAGGGAAAAGAAAAAAGCATAGAAAAATAGGAATAACTAGGTAACAAATCTAGGATGGTATAAAAATAACTGTAAAGGCACCAGTATCATGACTGACCATTGAACTGCATTCATAGCTCATCTCTACAATCTACTAGCTGTGTGAACTTATGCAGATCATCTAACACCACTGTGCTTCAAATCACTCATTTTTAAGTGACGATAAAAAAATGAAGAACAAAAGGAAATCTTGAATAAAAAGACTGAAATGTGATTAGTGACATCATAAACTGGTCTCAGTGATTAAATATTATATTTTCTAGGTGTTATAGGATAGGTGTTACTGTATTTTTTGAAGACTTCCAAGAGTCTTGTAGTTGAGTCTTTGGGGTTCTCTAAGTATAAGATCATATCATCAGCAAAAAGGGAGAGCTTGACCTCCTCTGCACCCATCTGGATGTCCTTTATTTTCTTGTTTTGTCTAATTGTATTGGCTAGAACTTCCAGCACTATGTTGAATAGCAATGGTGACAGAGGACAACCTTGTCTGGTTCCAGTTCTAAGAGGAAAAGTTTTTAGTTTTACTCCATTCAGTAAATTATTATCTGTGGGATTGTCATAGATAGCCTCTATCAGTTTAAGGAATGTGCCACCTATGCCTATACTCTACAGTGTTCTAACTAGAAAGGGATGCTGGATTGTACTGAATGCTTTTTCTGCGTTTATTGAGAGGATCATATAGTCCTTGGATTTGTTTCTGTTGATATAGTGGATAACGTTTATGGGCTTTGGAACATTAAACCAACTCTGCACCCCTGGGTTGAAACCTACTTGATCATGATGTATGACTGTTTTGATGATAAGCTGTAATCTATTGGCCAAGATTTTGTTGAGAATTTTTGCATCAATATTCATTAGTTAAATTGGTCTGAAATTCTCCTTTTTAGTTGAGTCTTTACCTGGTTTTGGTATCAGGGTGATATTTGCTTCATAGAACATATTGGAGAAGATTCCTTCCTCCTCAATTTTTTGGAATAATTTCTGTAGTATAGAAATAAACTCTTCTTTGAAATTTTGATAAAATTCTGGTGTGAAGCCATCCAGACCAGGGCATTTTTTTTGTTGCGAGACTTTTTACTGTTTCTTTGATCTCAGTGCTTGAAATTGGTCTGTTCAGGAGATCTATTTCATCTGGGCTAAGTCTAGGGAGAGGGTGTGATTCCAAATATTGATCCATTTCCTTCACATTGTCAAATTTCTGGGCATAAAGTTTCTGGTAGTATTCAGAGATGCTCTCTATTTCTGTAGCATAAGTTGTTATTTCCCCTTTATCATTTCTGATTGAAGTTACTAGAGATTTTACTTTTTTATTTCTAGTTAGTCTGGCCAAAGGCTTATGTATTTTATTTTTTCAAAAGACCAACTCCTTGTTTCATTAATTTTATGAATGATTCCTTTGTTTTCAATTTCATTGATCTCTGACTTTGGATATTTCTTTTCTATTCCTGGGTTTAGGCTTAGATTGTTCTTCTTTTTCCAATTCCATCAGATGGCTTGTGAGATTGTTGATACATTCTGTTTTTCACATGCAGGCTTCTAAAGCAATAAATTTTCCTCTCAGGACTGCTTTTGCTGTATCCCATAGGTTTTGGTAGTTTGTGTCTCCATTGTTGTTATACTCAAGGCAGTTAATGATTTCCTTTTATATTTCTTCCTGCACCCAAGTGTCATTCAGCAAAAGGTTGTTTAAATTCCATGCCGTTGTATGAGGTTGAGCATTTTTGTTGGAGTTGAGTTCTACTTGTACTGCCTTGTGTTCTGAAAAGATGCAAGGTAGAATTTCAATTCTTTTAATCTTGCTAAGGTTTGTTTTGTGTCCTAGGATATGATCAATTTTGGAGAATGTTCCATGGGACGGTGAGAAGAATGTATATTCTCTATCTTTGGGATGGAGCACTCTATATACATCATCAAGCACAGTTGTTCTAAACTCTCATTTAAATCTCTAATATCTTTATTTAATTTCTGTTTAGAGGATCTGTCCAGCTCTGAAAGAGGGGTGTTAAATTCCCCTATTATTATGGTGTTATATGATATCATATTGCTCAGACTAAGCAAGGTCTGTTTCAAGAATCTGGGAGCATTTAAATTGGGTGCATAAATATTTAAAATTGAAATATCTTCTTGTTGTATTTTTCCCTTAACCAATATGAAGTGACCATCATTATATTTTTTAACTTTAGTTGCTTTAAATCCACATGTATCTGAGAATAAGTTTGCAACCTCTCTTTTCTTCTGAGTTCCGTTTGCCTGAAAAATTGATTTCCCACCCTTAACTCTGAGTTTTGTCTTTTGACATGAGGTGTGTTTCCTGCAGACAGCAAATAGATGGCTTGTGTTTTTTAATCAAATCAGCCAATCTATGCCTCTTCAGTGGGGAATTCAAGTCATTGACATTTATTGAGATAATTGATAAGTGTGGTAGGGTTCTATTCATC
>CAUYON010011799.1:0-13023 GCA_963573935.1 Arctocebus calabarensis | reverse complement strand
GAAAAGGAAAATCAAACCTTCCCACAACCACGCACCCAGGGTAATACTTTGTATAGTCCTTGGGTGTTTTGCCCAGTTCAAGAGGTCCAAATCAATTGTGCCAGTCAGCACCGGTCTCAGATGGGAGGGTTCAAAAGGTCTCCGGCAACTAGATAGTAGGAGTCTGCTGGCAACATGAGTATGACTCATTGTTGTGCTCTATGGAGTCTGAAGGACCACCCCACCCCAGCAAATGAATTAGTCTGGGAGGGTTGATGCCTCCTTCTCCACCTTACACCTGTGTCACACCCAGTCACTGGTACCCCTGCAGGCCTGTGACCTAGTTCTCTCCAATGAGCAGATGCTCCAGGGGTTTGCACCTGCCCGAGTCACAGGAAGATCTATGTCTCCTTGGTCAGGCCTCCACACTCTGCCACCATCTGGCAGGAGAAGCTGAGGCCCGACAACCTCGGTTGCTTAATGGAGGCTGGGGCGGTTCACTCAGTTCCAGCCCTGCCCCTTATTGATGTTGCTGACAGATCAGAACAATTTTGCAGAATTTGTTTTTGTGCCAGCTATATTCCCCTGTGGATCAGACACTGTTTGAGTTCACAGAAACTGTGACTCAACCCTGGTGTGTGCCGCTGCCTGGATCTGGCATGTCAGTCTTGGCTGCAGTCTGTGTTGGGCTGGATGTGGTTTGAGCTCACACTCGGCTTTTGGTTTATGCCTCTTTCCGCCTGCCTTTGTCTCAGCTATGATCCCCTAGCACCAGGTGCATCTTAGGCTCACTAAAGTAGTCCTTCTGCTCAGCCCTGCCCTAGAAGTATGCTGTCTCTGTGCATGTGTTTTCTGTTCTCTGGCCCCGCATTTCCCCACCCAGGCTGGTACCGCCTCAGGCATACCCTTTACTTATGAGGCTTGTGTTTCCCATACCTGTTTTGCCAGTGGCTGCCATCCGAGAAGATGCCCGGCTTCCTCTGGTTGCCCAGAGGGTCAGGGAGTATCTTTTCAAAATATCCTCAGGGGTGTGAGCCCTATTGTTCCCTCTGCTGCCGCTGCTGCTCTATGCTGCGGGGCACCACCTCTCCTTCTCCTGTAGGGTTCCCATAGCCTCAGTTCCCCATCTTCTCCTTATTACCGTGCCACAGAATCAGCACAGACCAGCAACAGCCCATGCCCTGTCCATACCTCTCAAGAAAATGCCCAAGAATTTGGACTCCATGGCGGAAAGGCTTCCAGACCTTGGGGTGAGTGTAGAGGAGAGTGCTGGGAATTCAGAATTGCAGGTAGAGAATATATATGGTTTTATACAGTTTTATGCCTGGTGGGAGAGTGCCATGGCATATTTGTAAGTCCTCTCTAGGGAAGGAGTTCCGGTTTTTAGAGGGTCTTTCCTGTGGGATAAAATAGGAGAGGGGATCTGAACTCTGCTCGCTTGTTTGTATAGAGTATACTGCCAGCTGTTCTCATGGGGGGAGGGGGACTCCCATCTGCTTGGTGATGTATTTTGTACCTATTGTTTGTTTCCTTGGGTTGCAGCTTGCCTCAGCAGGGTTGATGTGCATTCTTCAACCTTTTCTCTTGGCTCAGCTCTAAACCATCAGCTTACTTGCTAAACTTCTGTCCTTTAAGTCTCCTTCTGGATGGGGGCCTCTGTGGAAAGCTGGCTCTAGTCGGCCATCTTGCCTCTGCCTTGATCATACCACTTCTAATTTTAGAGGCTTTACTTTGAGATAAAGAATTATTTTACTGCCTATTGATATTTTAATAATTTTTCAGACTGCTTTGATTTTTGTATTGAAGTGTATATTTTAACATTTTGGAAGCCTCTGTGGCATCCTTATTCCCAGCAATATATTTATTAAGTTGCCTTATTTTCCTAGTAATTTATTTTTCTATTGATGCTTTTTATGTATGAAAGCATCAGTGAATGAAATATATGAATAAAGTTAGTAGTAACCTTCTTCTTCTTTTTTTTTTTTTTTTCTGAGGCAGAGCCTCAAGCTGTTGCCCTGGGTAGAGTGCCATGGCATCACAGCTCACAGCAACCTTCAACTCCTGGGCTCAGGTGATTCTCCTGCCTCAGCCTCCCAAGTACCAGGTGCCTGCTACAATGCTTGGGCTTTTTTTTTTTTTTTTTTTTTTAATTAAATCGTAGCTGTGCACATTAATGCAGTCATGGGGTGCAATGTGCTGGTTTTATATACAATCTGAAAAACTTTCATCATACTGGTTAACATAGCCTTCATGGCATTTTCTTGTGTTAAGACCTTTATAGTCTGCATTTAGTTAGCCTGGCCATTTTTTGGTTGTAGCTGTCACTGTTGTTTGGCAGGCCCCGGCGGGATTCGAACCCACCAGCTCTGGTGTATGTAGCTGGCACCCAGCCACTTTAACTACAGGTGCTGAGCCCCTTCTTCTACTTCTACTTCTTCTTCTTCTTTTTTTTTTTTTTTGTAGAGAGAGTTTCACTTTGTCGCTCTCGATAAACTGCCGTGGCATCACAGCTCACAGCAACCTCCAGCTCTTGGGCTTAGGTGATTCTCTTGCCTCAGCCTCCTGAGTAGCTGGAACTACAGGCACCCACCACAGTGCCCGGCTATTTTTTTGTTGTTGTTGCAGTTTGGCCAGGGCTGGGTTCAAACCTGCCACCCTTGGTGTATGGGGCCGGTGCCCTACTCACTGAGCTATAGGGGCTGCCCACTGGTAACCTTCTTGTAAACTTTTCTTTCGAGTAATGAAATATTAAATTAGTTTTGGAACATTTTGCAATCTTAAATTCTGTGAAAGTTTGATTAGATCACTAATTAAGTTCAAAGGTTGGAAAACATGAAATAAAAATGCAGTACAAAGCAGAAAATATTTTCTAGAGTATGATAGCTATGCCAAAGACTCTTGTTTTCAGCCAGGATTGAGTAACGTCCTGGACCAGATGTACTTTTCTATTTGAAACAACTGAAAAACTGCACAAAATAAATGAAACAGTGGTTTTCAGATATTGGATAGCAGGCAGCAAGTCAGTGGTCTCTGGGATAGGAGATACAAGGTGACCTCTTTGATAGTGCCACCTTGTGGGTCACTCAGCAGGGAGGGAGGACCCAGGCAGAGCCTGGCAAGTTCCAAACATTTAGAAGTCAGGGATGACAGTCTGGATTGGGGCCTGGAGAGTTCACAGGGCAGAGGACTGGAGTAGAGAAAGCCGTGCAAAGCTTTCTCTGCAGATTTGTAGGGCATTGTTGAAAATTTGCAGAGTCTTCACTTGAATGTAAGGAAACGATGCTGGATGCCTGGTAAAGAACCACCTGAAAGTAGCAGAGGCAAAATGCTCAGACCTCCTATAGGGACGGGAATAGTTTTTACATTACCAGCTGGAGTGGAACTCTTACTATTCACAGGTCATTGGCCAGAGTTTCCAGAAGGCTACTGCTGTAGTAGTAGAGCAAAACTTAGCTCTAGACTAAATTCTGCTCTCGTTCCATCAACAAGTTCAAAAGCAAGATTCAGAAGGATCAAATTATTTTCAAGTAATTTAACAGTGTCCTTTAATAAAGCTAAAAAAGGTTTATAGGAATACAAAAATATCCAACAACCAACAAGATAAAATTTACAATATCTGGCATCAAATCAGAACTCACCAATCATGCAAAGAGCAAGAAAATTTGACCTGGAATGAGTAGAAAAATATTTATCAATTGAAACCAATGCAGAAATACTACAGATGATCTAATTAGTAGACAAGGATGATGGGAACAGTTGTAACTGTGTGGCCATTGCTCAAGAAGGTAGAGGAAAGATTGAGCATAATAATGACAGAAGATATTTTAAAAGACCTGAATTGAACTTCTAGAATGAAAACAGAAAGTCTGTGGTAGATATACACTGGATACAATTAACATGTGGATTAGAGGAATCAACTTTAAAACAAAGTAACAAAAACAATCTAAAATAAAATGTGGAAAAAAGATTGCCAAAAAAAAAAAAAGAAAAGAAAAAAAAGCAGTGGAGAGGTATGGGGTAACTTCCAATAGCCCAAAATAGTAGAACCTCTATAAGTTGACCACCCAAGGGACTGTAATGAACTGGTCAACATATGGAGGTGGTCATCATAAGGAACTAGGCCTAGTATACTGGTATGTACATCTGGTGTATGTCTGTCTATGAGAATTAGGCCAGTTTAAGGAGGTGGTCAGTGTAGGGAGATGGTTAACTATGGACGTTCTGCTGTATTTCATATATGTGTAATTGGAGGTTATGCAGGAGAGGGGCGGGGATGGGGGAAAGCATGTTATTGCCCAGCTGTGTTCTACTGCCCCCTGCACAGATGGAAGCCAGTGCACTCTGACAGCAGTGTTGGAGCTGCTGAGCCAGAATGGGAGAAATGTCTCAAATCCACCTCTCTAAGAATTTTGCAGCCAGAGTTTTAGAATATAGTTTGGAAGACAAAGGGCTAGGGAATTGCGTCCGTTGATTGGTTGGGGATAAACTCGTGGTGGGGGGCGGGTAGAAATTGTCTTCTTATACTGAGCTCCTAGGTAGAGACTCCTAGGACCTGTTGAGTCAGTTCCCAGGTGTGGCCTCTGGTCGGGTTGGTGTCAACTGGTCCTCCTGAATGTGGAGTCCAGAAAATATCTCAAAGACTGGTCTTAGTTTTTACAGTAGTGGTGTTAACTATAGAAGCAGTTAGCAAAGTTACAAGTCTTATGACAACCAGGGACATATGACTCCTAAGCAGTAAGTAATTACAGGAAGGCAGACCATGAAGCAGTGGGTGGTTAACACCTGTAATCCTAGGGTGGATTGCCTGAGCTCAAGAGTTCGAGACCAGCCTGAGCAAGAATGAGACCCCTCTACTAAAAATAGAAAAATTAGCCAGTTGTGGTGGCACACACCTATAGTCTCAGCTACTCAGGAGGCTGAGACAAGAGGATCGCTTGAGTGCAGGAGTTTGAGGTTACTGTGAGCTGTGACAGCATGGTACTCTACACAGGGCAACAGAGCAAGACCTGTCTCAAGAAAAATAATAATAATTTAAAAAAGATATTTGGTCAGTTAAAGAAAAATAATAATGTATTGTGGAGTTTATAATAAAATTGGTGATAGCAATAGCAAAAAGACCAAGAGGGGAGAAATGGAAGATTCTTTTATTATCTATAAAGTATTATGATATCACTTGGAGAGGTAGACAGGTAAGGTAAAGATGTTTATGAAGGTGTGACAGTTAAGTTCATGAACTTGCCACCATGTGCTTGTCTTGGCAGCACTATACAAACAGCTTAGTGAAGTTTCATAACCTTGATACATCAGTGTCTCACAGCTGTGTTCATGTCAACATGTGGCAGTCTTGCCGACGTTGTTATGTGCTTTTGTGTGTCATTGTGGTAATACCAGAGCTTGAATAAGAATAATGAACAAACATTAAATTTCTTGTTTAACTTGGTAAGAGTAGAAATGAAATCAGGGAATTCCAGCCTGTAATTCCAGAGGCTTCTGGAGACTGAGGCAGTGGGATGCCCACAGCCGGAGTCTGAGGTTGCAGTGAGCTATGATACCATTGCACTCTGCTCAGGGCATAGGGTGGGACTCTGTCTCAAAAAAAAAAAAAAAAAACAATTTTTTAAAGCAAAGTAATAAAAATATAAAAAATAAGCAAGGAAATAAAAAAAAAGACTCTATACATCAGAGAATACTTTCCTACATTATTATTAGGCTGATTAATGGAAAATAAACATTTTTGTGTATGTAAATATCAAATACCAGCACTTTCAAATAGTTCAACTTAGTAGTAAAATAAAGGGCAATCCATGCAATTATACATTATTTCCTCAACTGCACAGTGACAATAAGAACACCTTAAACATTTTATATTACCCTTGGAAGTAAGATGCCTTTCCAAAAGAAATTCTTTAAAAATGTTTTCTCACTCTTTGATATTTATTATTGGTGATTTACTTCATTCAAGGAAATACTAAACATCACAACTGAGATACTGCAAAATGATGTAACATATCTTTCAATATATTTTTTAAAGCTAACCTAAAAAACAACTAGTGCAATTCAATTCATCCCACCAACAGGTGAAAAAGAAAACCCACACGATCCTCGCGATCCTCGCGGGTACCCAGGCGGCGCATTTATTCCATCCTTGGGTCCAGGATCATCGGCCAGAGGAGACTGCGACGTGCCTGCAGCCCCGAGCCGGCAGGCCTGGGGACCGGCGTGGGGGCCTTACCTGATGACAGTGGGGATGCGGCTGTGAGCCGCGGAGACCGCCTCGGGCGCCGGGGATGGAGGGAGCCAGGGAGGGAGAGGAGAGTCATGGCCCCGCCTGCCTGAAGGGGTGCAGTAACGTCCCGCCGACTCGGTAACCCGCGCCCGGCGTCCCAAACAGCTTCCACGTGTTTAACACAGCCGCCGCTGTCCCACGTTGACAGGCATGTTGAAGGGCCAGCCAATAGGGACGAGCCTCGTGACCCATCGCGCCAATAGGCGTGTTGCCCGCCCGCCGACCAATCAGAGTAGGGAGGGGGGTGTGACCTCCAAACCAAGCGTCTTTTGCCGCGAAAAGGTCGCGCTGGAGCACTAGTGGCGGGTTGTGCGAAGACAGGGCTCCTACCTATAGGGTCTTGGTGCCCGCGAATCCGGTGCTCCGCTCCTTTCCGCGCCCCATTTTATTCCCAGAATCCAAACTTCCGGGCCTGGGGCTCTCAGTGTCCGGTTTTGCTCCGACCGACTGCGCAAATGGGCATCTTCTGCCGTGGGAAGTCCGTTTGGGGCCGGAAGTTGCGGACGGCGGGTGACCCGCCCCTGTGGGGACCCCTTGCAGGCTAGCCCGGCCAAGAAGGCCTGGACCAGGCAGGACGAGCCCGCACGGCTCCCTCCTCGCCGCTGAACCCGGAGCAGCTGGTCCACCCGCAAGATGCCCATGGACTTGGTTGAGAGTTGGAAGAAGCACCTCAGCGGAGAGATCGGGAAAATTTATTTTATGAAATTAATGGGTTTTGTTGCAGAAGAAAGAAAACGTTACGCTGTTTATCCACCCCTACACCAAGTCTTCACTTGGACCCAAATGTATGACATAAGCGATGTGAAGGTTGTTATCCTGGAGCAGGATCCATATCATGAACCCAGTAAGCTCATGGGTTCTGCTTTAGTGTTCAAAGACCTGTTCCGCCTCCACCCAGTTTGGAAAACATTTATAAAGAGCTTTCTATAGACATAGATGGTTTTGTTCACCTTGGCCATGAAGATTTATCTGGGTGGGCCAAGCAAGGTGTTCTTAATGCAGTCCTCACTGTGCAGGCCTCTCTCAAGGCAATTCTCATAAGGAGAGAGGCTGGGAACAGTTTATCGATGCAGTTGTGACCTGGCTAAATTAGAACTTGAATGGGCTTGTGTGCCTGCTCTGAGGCTCTTATGCTCAGAAGAGGGACAGTGCCACTGATAGGAAGCGGCATCATGTACTGCCGACTGCTCTTCCCTCCCCATTGTCAGTGTACAGAGGCTTCTTTGTGTGCAGACACTTCTCTAAGACCAACGAGCTGCTGCGGAAGTCCGGCAAGAAGCCTACTTGACTGGGAAGAACTATGATCCTCAACTGAGGCGTAGTCTGTCTCCATTGGCAGTTTCTGAGAAGCTGGTTAAGAATTTGTCAGTTACAAAGTCAAATTGAAAATTTCCCTATTCTTAAAGACTGCATAGCGGGGAGAAACTTCCATAAAGTTGCCATGATCCAGGTTGCCCAGGAGTGGCAGCTTCGTCCACCCAGACAACAGCAGAGACTACCCTTGGACTAAATGGCTTCCTCTGCACTATGCCTTCAAGTCTCAAGTGTGCACTGTGAGGTTAGATGCTCACTTGGTCACCTCCCTTTAGGCTAAACGTGTGCATCCTTTTTGGTGCAGCAAATACTTGGATACCTGCTGATAGTTGGTTTTGTTTGGTAGGTTAGATATTCAGTTATTTTATTCCTGCTTACAAGACCCCCCCCATACCCGGCCTAGCAGGCATTCTGGGTTCCTTATGTACACAGTCCCTTTGAGGAGCCCTCAGGCCCCTCCTTGAAGGAAGCATGAGGATGATTTGCAGGTTTTTAGATATCTGGCCCAGGGCAGCACTTGTGGCTCAACAGAGTAGGGCGCTGGCCCCATATGCCGGAGGTGGCGGGTTCAAACCCAGCCCTGGCCAAAACCTGCAAAAAATAAAAAAATAAAATAGATATCTGGTCCAGAGATCAATTACTTGATTGTAGTAGGGATGAAGATTCATAAGAAATAATTTTTCGTGGTAGAGGCCAAAAGAAGTGAGCTGGATGTTGTTGGTCGTTTCAAGGAATAATCAGTGAAAGTTGAACAAAAGGAGAAAGGGGGCCTTTGTGGAGCTTTTTTTAAATTTGGAGGGGGTGATTTTCTTCTAGGGTTATCCTGATTGGGGTTTATAGGGCAGCACAGACTGCCAAATGCTGTTTTTTTTTGGACTGAAATAAATTTGGAATATTTTTTCTATAACACTGGAATTTTTTTTTTTTTTTTTATAGAGACAGAGTCTCACTTTATCACCCTTTGGTAGAGTGCTGTGGCATCACACAGCTCACAGCAACCTCTAACTCCTGGGCTTAGGCGATTCTCCTGCCTCATCCTCCCGAATAGCTGGGGACTACAGGCGCCTGCCACTACACCCAGCTATTTTTCTGTTTTGCAGTTCGGCCGAGGGGTTGGGTTTGAAGGGGCGGTGCCTGTGGCTCCTCGAGTAGAGCACCGACCCCATATACGGAAGGAGGTGGGTTCGAACCCGCCCCCCCAGCCCCCCCCAAGTGCAACACAAAAAAAGCCAGGTGTTGTAGTGGGTGCCTGTAGTCCTAGCTACTGGGGAGGCTGAGGCAAGAGAATTGCCTAAGCCCAGGAGTTGGAGGTTGCTGTGAGCTGTGTGACACCACGGCCTCGATAAAGTGAGACTCTGTCTCTACAAAAAAAAAAAAAGTTAACCCTTTAGCATAGCAAGTTTGGTAAGTAAATATTGTTGACATTGAAAAAAAAAACCCACATTGATTATACAATAGGTCCAGAAAAAGCACTTAACAAAATCAAACACCCATTTATGATGGAAACTATGAACAGAAGAGAATTTCTTCAACTTGATAAAGAACATGTACCAACAGATAACATAATTAGCAGCAACAAACTTGAAGCTTTCCCAGTAAAATAAGGAGCAAGGAAGGATGTCCCCTTTTGCCATTGCTTTTCAACATTGTACTGGAAGTTCTAGCTAACACAACAAGGTAAGAAAAAGAAATAAAAGGCATATAGATTGAGAAAGAAGATATAAAACTGTTTAGTAGATGATCTAATTCATGCTCACATAGGAGAAAAACATTTCAATTCAAGTTGGGAGGAGGGAGAACAAGGAAGGAGGAAAGGGGGGTTTGAGATGCTCCAACTTAATGGGCATGATGTAGAGGTGTATGACTCACCTTTTGGGTGTGGAACACAACTACAAGAGGGACTCTACCTAACAACTTCAAATATTATGACCTGGTTATTTGTACCCTCACATTAACCTGAAATAATAATAAAGAAAAAACTATCTGCATCTCAATTTACAATCACCAAAATGTGTAAACAGCCTCAATGCCCCCCAACCCAGGAAGGGATATGTGTACCATGGAATACTATTCAGTCATTAAAAAGGATGAAGACTGGGCGGTGCCTGTGGCTCAGTGAGTAGGGCGCCAGCCCCATATACCGAGGGCGGTGGGTTCAAACCTGGCCCCTGCCAAACTGCAACAAAATAAATAGCTGGGTGTTGTGGCAGGCGCCTGTAGTCCCAACTACACGGGAGGCTGAGGCAAGAGAATCACCTAAGTCCAGGAGTTGGAGGTTGCTGTGAGCTGTGTGATGCCATGGCACTCTACTGAGGGCCATAAAGTAAAACTCTGTTTCTACAAAAAAAAAAAAGAGAAAAAAAGATGAAGACTTTGCATCTTTTGTATTAACCTGGATGGAGTGGGAACACCTTCTTAGTAAAGTATCACAAGAACGGAGAAGCAAGAATCCAGCGTACTCAATTCTAATATGAATTGAGAAAAACTCACATAAGAGAAAAACTCAATTCAAGGTGGGGATGGGGGAATGAGGAAGCAGGGAGAGGGGAGAGGGATGGGTGTGCTCCCGTTTAATGAGCACAATGTTAAGGTGTATGGCACACCTCTTGGGGGCGGGACACAATTTTAAGAGGGATTCTACCTAACAAATGCAAGCATGATAACCTAATTCTTTGTGCCCTCAATTAATCTGAAACAATTTTTTTTTAATTTTTTTTCTTTTCTTCCTTTAGTGATTCTTTTGCCCTTAGCTTCCCAAGTAGCTGGGACTACAGGTACCTGCCACAACACCCAGCTTTTTTTTTTTATTTTTTGGAAGAGGTGGGTTGCACTATGGCTCACTCCGGCTCAGGTTAGTCTCGAACCTCTGAGCTCAGGCAATCCACCCGCCTTGGCCTCCCAGAGGGTTAAAATTACAGGTGTAAGCCACCAAGCCCAGCCAACCTGAAACAATTTAAAAAAATTTTTTTAAACCTCAAAAAAATTGTCTTCGTTTGCAGATGACATAATCATATGTATAGAAAACCCAAAATAATCAACAAAAAAAGCTCTTGGAACTAATTGATTATTATAGCAAGGCTGGAGGATTTAAGGTTAATATGCAAAAACCCATCGTTTTCCTATATACTAGGAATGAATAAGCAAAATGTGAAATTTAAAACACATTATAATTTACATTAACGCCTTCAAAATGGAGATGCTTAGAGCAAAGCTGAAGGATATAAGGTTAATATACAAAAACCCATCGCTTTCCTATATACTAGGAATGAATAAGCAAAATGTAAATTTAAAACACATTATAAGGTTTGGCGCCTGTGGTTCAACAGGCTAAGGCGCCAGCCATGTACACCTGAGCTTGCAGGTTCGAATCCAGCCCCAGCCCGCAAAACAACAATGACAGCTGCAAACAAAAAAAAAAAATGGCCGGGCATTGTGGCGAGCACCTGTAGTCCCAGCTACTTGGGAGGCGGAGGCAGGAGACTCGCTTGAGCCCAGGAATTGGAGGATGCTGTGAGCTGTGATGCCACAGCACTCTATCCAGGGTGACAGCTTGAGGCTCTGTCTCAAAAAAAAATAAATAAAATAAAATAAAACACATTATAATTTACATTAGCGCCTTCAAAATGGAAAAGCTTAGGTATAAAAAATCTGATAAAATATGTACAAGAATTATATGAGAAAAACTACAAAACTCCGATGAAATACGTTAAAGAACTAAATGAAGGGAGAGATCTCCCATGTTCATAGATAGGAAGACTCAATATTCTCAAGATGCCACTTCTTCCCAATTTGATCTATGCAATTCAAATCAAAATCTCAGAAAATTATTATGTGGATATAGACAAACTGATTCTAAAGTCCTGTCCTGGAGAGGCAGAAAACCCAGGATAGCCAACACAATATTGAAGAAGAACAAAGTCAGAGAACTGATATTACCTGACTTAAAGACTTAATATAATCAAGATAGTGCAGTATTAGTGAAAGAATAGACAAGTGGATCAATAGAACAGGACTGAGAGACCAGAAATGGGCCACCAAAGTGACCTTCAACAAGGGACAAGGGAAATACACTACAACAAAGACAGCCTTTCAACAAACAGTGCTGGAGCAATTGGACATTCACATGAAAAAAAATGAATCTAGACACAGACCTTAGATCCTTCACAAAAATTAACTCACAATGGAGTGCTGGATGGCATAAAATGCAAACTGTATAAAATCCCTAGATGATAACATAAGAAAAAACCTGGATGACTTTAGGTACAGCAATGACTTTTTAGACACAGTTCCAAAGTCACAATCCATGAAGAGGTGGTTACTAGGGAGACTTCATTAAAATTAAAAACTTCTGCAAAAGACATGGTTGAGAGAATGAAGAGGCAAATCACAGACCGGGAGAAAATATTTTTGTAACGGATAACTGATGAAATTATACAATAGACACTTAAAATGCAACAATAAGAATACAGACAACTCAAATTAAATATAGGCCAAAAAGCTGGGTGTGATGGCTCATGCCTGTAATACTAGCGTTTTGGGAAGCTGAAGCAGGTGGATGGAGATTGCTTGAGCTCAGGAGTTCAGAGACCAGCCTAAGCAAGAGCAAGACCTTGTCTCTACTAAAAATAGAAAAATCAACCAGCTGTTGTGGCAGGTGCCTGTAGTCCCAGCTACTTGGGAGACCAAGGGAAGAGGATTGATTAAGCCCAAGAGTTTGTGGTTGGGCTCAGCGCCTGTGGCTCAAGCAGCCAGCCACATACACCGGAGCTGGAGGGTTTGTATCCAGCCTGGTCCCGCCAAACAACAATGATGGCTGCAACCAAAAAATGGCCAGGTATTGTGGCGGGTGCCCGTAGTCCCAGCTACTTGGGAGGCAGAGGCAGGAGACTCGCTTGAGCCCAGGAACTGGAGGTTGCTGTGAGCTGTGATGCCACCGCACTCTACCCAGGGCAACTGAATGAGACTCTTCTCTAAAAAAAAAAAAAAGGAAAGAAAAGAAAAAAGAAACAAAGGACAAAAACCTGAACAGATATCCCACCAAAGAAGATCTACAGACAACAATTTAGCATATAAAGATGCTCATCATGTGTCATTAGGAATTTACAAATTAAAATAACAAGATAGGCTGGGCACATTGGCTCATGCCTGTAATCCTAGCACCCTGGGAGGCTGAAGTCAGAGAATCCCTTGAGCTCAGGAGTTCAAGACCAGCCTGAGAAAGAGTGAGACCCTATCTAAACTAAAACTAGAAAAAAAAAATGGCTCGGCGCCTGTGGCTCAATGGGCTAAGGCAACAGCCACGTATACCTGAGCTGGAGGGTTCAAATCCAGCCCGGGTCCACCAAACAACAATGACGGCTGCAACCAAAAAATGGCCAGGCATTGTGGCGGGCACCTGTAGTCCCAGCTACTTGGGAGGCAGAGGCAGGAGACTCACTTGAGCC